>CM060950.1:132486803-132732013 GCA_030765055.1 Mantis religiosa
AAAATGCTTGGTTCATGATTCCATGTCCCAGAAGCTCACTTTCTCCTTACAGCTGAGGAAGTACTTAACACGTTCCTAAAAGAAACGCGCCAGACCCCACTGGCTCTTTGTTCTAGTATTTGAAGTGCCCTTGGCTTCGCGAGGAAGGGTTCTGAGATGTTGCACAGAGCAGAGTGATCATCCTCTATTCACATTGCCTTTAATCAACCGTGCACAGTAATGAGATTTACATTAAGGAAATTTCCTTTTCAGTATGCTTAACCTCATTACTTCATTTCATCCATGACATTTCCATGCCTTGCCGTGACCTTTATCCTAGGATGGCGGTGTAGAACTCCCATATGTTTGCATGGTCTCAAGGAGAAAGCACACACTAATGTCCACTTCATTATGTGCAATCAACTCTGAAAAAGCTACCACGGCATTATGTTTGTGTTTGTTTCAGAAATGTCTCGAATTTAGAACTTTGAATTATTTTGAGCCATATGTGAATATGTTTAAAAAATCTGTCAGTTCTTCGCAAGGTATATGTAGTTTTATTCTCTCCTGCTTATGTAGAAGAGGTAATTTTGGTAAGAAGATTTCGTCGGAAATGTGTTTGTAGTTAACTGAAAAAATAAAATCATTTAGAAAATGGTATGTATGTATATATGCATGTGTATGTGACAGAGAGCAACGTAATTTAAAACGTCTGGCTTGTTACATTCGGATGACTTACTGTACCCATTGTAGTTTATTTATACGTAGCTTCTACAAACTATTACTTAAACCTTATTTTCTATGTACTTCTGTTATTTGGCATAAAGAGCGATGCCCAATCTTGTCTCTTAGGTGCTAATGATGTCACTCAGTCAGGTATACGCATTGGAGTGGTTTATTTTTTAAGTGCCATGAATTCTTTCTCTCATAAGGTTTTGCATCACTGGGTATAAACATATTCAGAAATGGTTTCCTTTGTAGTTAAAAAGGAGACACAGCGACATGAAGCGATAGCCAAGAGTTCAGAAGCGGCTCCCTGTTTCTTGGCTCTGAGATTCCGTCTCTTTCAATGACATCGTGAGAAACAAATGAATTAAAAATGTCAAAGCATTGATAATTTGGAACCAGTAAGGAGTAAAATCTGGAAAATGATTGATACCACACTGATCAAAATTAATTGAAAGAAATTGTGTGCTTTAAATAACTTAACGTTTTCATCAGTAAGCGTTGTATATATTTTTGTTTACCATTGTACCGGGTAGTTAAATTATATTCGAACCCATTCATGGCCTCTCTCTACTGCGAGAGATATTCGCCGTCGCCGAAGAACTTACGCTGGTAAAGGCGGATTAAAATCCTTACCTTTTAATAGATGCTCGAAATGACCTGCTCTCAAAAAGGTAGCATATCTCGCTCACGCTCCGCAGCTCAGCAGCAGTATTCTTGTGATTTCTTGCACGACATTTTTCCCCTGAGTTCCTGTATTGTGCGAGGATTGGAACGAAACGTTTTTCTTGTAAAGAAGTCTATAAATAAAACTCGCAACTGTTAAGGTCAGGAGAACGGAGGGGGGCCACAAATCAACGCTCATCATTCTGTCATCAAATACCTTCGTAATGCATTTAATGATTTGGCAACTGTATGTGCTCTTGCAGAATCTTGCTGGAACCAACCATACGAATTCTCTTCTGTTAAGCGATTGGAAAATGGCCCTAGAATTAACCTTTGATATCGCGGTGCATTTGTTTCATCAAATAATATGGGCCTTATTATTATTCTAGCGCTTATCGCACATAACGCACATTCCAATTTTTAGGCCATGAGGCGTTTTATCCAATAGCACAGGTTTTTCGGAAGCCCAGTATCGACTGTTGAGTATTCAAACGTCCAGTTAAATGGAACCAAGATTCATCAGTGAAAAACAAAAGCTGTTAGGTCAATGAAACCCCTTTCTACGGATTGGAAAACCTGTTACAATAATTCACACGTTTAGCGAGATCATTTGTCTTTAACGCTTGCACACGTGTGTAGCTATAGGGCTTCAGTTTCATCAGACGTGTGTCGTTCCAGTGCTCACACACTACAGGAACTTAAGGAAAACATTGTGTAAGAAACCACAAGAATACCTTCTGCTGAGCGTAGAAGTCTGAGCGAAAATATTTACACGAGATATGCAGTCTGTTTGAGAGCAGGCTATCATTTCCAGCATCTATTATTAAGCTAAGGATTCTAGGTCGCCTCTGTCGGAGTAAGATCCCCGGCGACTTCCGGTGGTCTCGCGCAATAGAGGGGCCATGAGTGGGCTCAATTATAATTTAATTACCGTAATAAAAATTATACGAAATTTATTCAGGATAGACTTCACAGGCTACTTCCAAAAATTTAAAATACATATTTTATTAGTCGCAAATATCCTAAACATATGGCATTTAATTAAAATAGTTATATATTTTTAAAGGATAGAAAAAACTTTTAATGGAAAAGATTGTTTTGGGGGTGGGCAGTTTTGTGGAAATATCCCTGCTTAATTGAGAATCTTCCAAAGATGCGACAGAAAGTTTGGTATCTATCCGAGATTTCGTTTTGGTGTTCTTCTGTCTCTCTCACTCACACATACACACACCCACAGAGAGGCCTCTGTGTGTGTGTGTGTGTGTGTGTGTGTGTGTGTGTGTGTGTGTGTGTGTGTTATTTTTTTTTAATTCGTGACACCTGTCTTTAAACATCCATTTCCGGTGTAAACTTGGTATCAAATTTTTATTTAGAATGCATTAGATACTTCTTGTACCCACTAAGCAAGTACCTAGGTACTACTGGATATTCCAGGATATTTTAAAGCCACAACATGAACGCTTTTATGAATCTCCTCCACTTCAAACTAAATTTTATGACTACCTGGTGCATTTTTCATTCGTGTTTAAATCTGAGATAACGACATTCAGTATAAAGTAGATTTCTAAATTTTCTGTGTGTAGTCAGTCTTCATATTTTATTGGTTGGTATGGAGGATACCACAATAAATAGACACAAAATGTTAGGAAAAGAGTAAACCACATAATTATTTAAAGTAATTGTGTTAACAGCATTCCGTGACGGATGAGCGCTGCAACGCGTGAAGGTTTGCATCTGGCAATCTGTTTTCCTTTTTAGTTGAGCTGACGACAATAAACGGGCTGTCATTTTGCATCTTGCATCAATACTGATTCCGTTGTAAGAATATGGGACGATGTAACCAAAAGCACGTTCATATATGCGACGCCATTGGCTGGTTTTGTAATATAGCCCTTGTGGAAGGAAAATATAGTTCCCCATCTTGTTTTTAAAATTTTTTTACATTCACTAGAAATAATATAAAACAGCGCTCTGTTGCATGTGCCACATGCCAAATATTATGTATCCTGTTTCATAAATATAAAAGTAACTTAATTTGTTGCCTTGTCCTGAGTGCTTACTGCACTTGCGCCGTCACGGGTACATAGTGCGGCATTAATTTATACAAATAGCGGCTGTCATGCATCCCAGAGGCAAATCTTTAAAAAGTAGTGAAAAACTTATTATGAATGTGTTTTGCAAGTTGTGCGAAGAGTATTCGACGTTAGTAATTAAGTATGCAGTTAATTTATCAACAGAGTTATAAGGTGTTTCAGTTGAAGCATTATTCTAGACAGAGTGAAGTAATGAAAATAGGCCGGCGGCTCACACCTGCCAAAAATCGTTTCTAGTGTAAGGTGAATGTTACGAATTTATTTGAAATGCTATTCTTGGGAGGGAGGAAAAAAACTCCGCAACTATCGCAAAATTGCTACAACTGTATACACTGATCCCGATGCGAAACTTTAGGAAAATGAGTTTCCACACTAATCTTTGTAACAGGCTCAGGTTTCTTGTGAGCAGAAACAGAGAAAGAGTATTATTGTTGATCTTGAGGACGTATTGTTGTGGCGCAAGTGCAGGTAAGAAGGACGGAAACTACGTATACGTTATCTGCATGAAACGTGAGTGAATGAATGAGGTCACGCTGTTTCTATAACCATGAAGAACAAATAAGTCAGTATGGCCTACTTTATAACGCATTTTAAGTAAATGCTTTTATCGTGATTAAGGTAAAGTGGATAGAAGAATTACTTTTTATATCAATAGAACATGCGAAATGGTTTTGGTTAGAGAAAGTCATGTGCACCACTTCAGATTCTTTTGTAAGCTTTGTGTCTCGGTGAGATCAGTATAAAATTTGCCTTTTATGGTTTTCTAAAATTACTACAGAGATAAAAATGTTTTGTGAGAGTCAAGCTACTTTCGCAACTCCTCACTACTTCCTGTGTCTCTTTTATACACTATACATTACGTACAAAAATTGATTCTTGTATCTTCATGTTTAATCACAAATTTATCTAGAAATGTTTGCCAATTAGACAATACGAACCATACGTTTTCAAACATATATGTAATATATATATATATTATATATACAATATATAATACAGAAGCGGGGTGTTCCGTCTCAAACTAGAACGATCCTATTGTAAGCATAGGGAAAGCGAAAGAGACAAATAAGTTTTTTTTTTCTTTATACCCCGCCTTTAACTGCAATGGTCATATCGGCGGCCGTTTTCTTTTGGAAATATCGAAGGTGTTAATTCATATTCGTTGGGTTTTAACCATAAGGTCACGCACACATTCGCACTCTCATTCATAGTTCCAGACTCTGGGGAAGATGGGGAATCATCTTGGTTGGAGAAAATTCCCCACCACCAGTCGGGAATCGAACCCGGGACCTCTGACACGGCAGGCAGGTGCTTCACCGACTGAGCTACGGGGCCAACCACAGGTAAGTTTATGACAAAGTCATAAACTTTCTTCCACCAATCAGCAGGCTAAGAACCCTCCGTTAAAGTGTCATTGTGTCTCTCTTCCTCCCTCCTATTTATTTGCAACAGGATCGTTCTAGTTTAAGACAGAATATCAAGGATATTTCGAAAACGGTAGTTTTTCAGCGTCCCTGTTCTCCAGTAATACAAAAGTAGCTGCATATGAGGACTTTGGAGTTTATTCACCGAATATTGAAGATAGAAATTTGATTGTTTATGCAAGTACCTTATATATATTAGTCAAATACCTTAAAGCCAGTTTATCAGAAAATAAGTAAAAAATAAGTAAAAAAACAAACTTTGCTGTGTAAAAGGATACTTAGGATGGTGTAACATTTTGAAAGTATTCGCACTCCATTCCAAAATTAAGTGTAAAATGTATCCCATTTTTCCTTTCTGAATTATGCTCTTTTCAGTAGCGCGCGCGAACATTTTTATACAATAGACCTCAGAACGAGTTCTTGGACTTTTTCTCTGCCTTAGGCTTAAGCGGTACCGAAAGAGAAATGAGACCAATTTGAGCAATTTTAAGGACAATATATGTTTCATTGCTCGTCATATCGTACAGTTTTCGGTTAACGTGATGTAACTGTGCCGTATAGGTATGTTCGTATCACGGAAACAAATACAAACCCTTTACTGAACATTTTCCAGGGCCTTATTTTGTCATTGTGTGCTAGAAACTGTCACACATAGTAACTAAGCTTACTATTTCCTATTTATCATGAATGATGCTCTGAATAATCCAACAAATCAGTGATTATGGGTCGTTGGTGAGGCTGGCACTCGCATTCGGGAAGAACTGCGGCTGGTTCATGAAAGACGTGGAACAGAAACCAGAACAGTGGACAACCTTTTGGTTCACAATACTCCGGGAACAAGAACGGGAATATATGAAGATAAATGAAGCGGAAAGTAATTTTGTTTATTGGGATTCCGTTTATACCTCTTTACCTGCTTCAAATTCGCCCAACATTATGCAGGTTGGCTAACGTACAGAGTAAACATCATATAAACGCAGATCAGATCCACCATTATTTCTGATTCTCTTGTACCAGTCGTCATTCTTTATTAATAGCGTCGTTGAAGTTATTTATTGATATTTGCTAATTTGTATCCGTATTTGCTATTGGTTTTTAGCCAATAGCCAGTTTTGAGTTACATACAAAGAAACAAAATACAGACGATGCTTTCGCTCGAAGAACCAAGCTCAGTGTGGAGACGAACAATTTTCTGGAATTTCTTCCTCTTTGATTTTCCCTGCTTGCGACTATAGAGCCCTAGTGGCTCTTTCATTTCGCAGCTCTTTTGGATAATTTCGGCAGGAAACAGTAATATACATAATACGTAGCTAAAGTGCTTGTAGGAAGTGTTCTTTCCGTAACCACAAAGGTGTTTTGTTTATACAGTTGTGAACGTTTGCATTATGATACAGATCGTTCTCCTTCTGGTTTCCATTCTTGCTTATTCTAAATTAGTCTTTACGATAGAAATACTGTTTTACCATCAAACTGTCCAGGGTTTCTCGTGGCGTTCCTTAGCCTCATAAGTGAATGCGAACTAATCTGAGATTTTCATGAGCGCTAAACTCCACATGAACGACAGAAGATAATAAAACCACGGTTTACAGTGCGATATAGGTTTATCAACCATCAAAACAGAAACCTATGATAACTGGATAACTGGATTTGTTCGGAGGGTTCTCGGCACGGAAATCACTTTTGGTTTATTGTACCTATGCTCTCAAGTGGGGCATCCCCGTTGAGGAAGGATGAGGTGAGAGGAGACACAGGGTGACTGTCCCAAGGAGTCACGGCAGTGCAGAGAGCAGGGCCTCTACGGGTGACTGTCCCAAGGAGTCACGGCAGTGCAGAGAGCAGGGCCTCTACATTTCACTAAGATGGAAACTTTCCCCGTCAGGACAGGACAACGGACATCCTAGCCTGCTGTGGTTTGGAGACCTCCAACCGTTCTACCGGCTGAGGGATTGGTTCATCCAGAGCATATCATCCTGTCATGCACCGCCGAGACACTCGCCGGCACTTCTGAAAGAGACCAAAAAATGAAAGATGAAATGATAATGGAGATGAAATGGAGAGACAGGAAAGTCGGGAGATGTAATTAAGCTATCCAGCATTCGTCTGGCGACCCAGGAAACCCCCCAAAAAGCCCATGGGTCAGGTAATTCGCCCGCGGTAATCGAACCTCTGCTTCATGAATGCAGGCCACAGACGAAACCGTCTGAGCCATCCATCTCGGTAAGCGTATGACACAGGGGCCATCAAACCACTTTGAAGTTGTGGAAACGTGTAAAAGCAAAGGAATAAAGGAATATTTATTCATATCCCATAAGGAACGCACAGAAATTACCCTCGTACAATAATCCCAAACAAAAGTGAGGAATGGAAATCGAGCGAGTCTCTGGCTTTTATATTCTTTGAATACGCTTAGAGCTTTCCAAGCGAAGAGAAACTTAGAGCAGTTGAAAACAGCACAGTGCAGTTAGCACCGGCTCACTCCGACCGACTTTTATTCAAGTGGAACGCATTTATCAGCGAACTTTGTCTCCTCAGTCACCTTCCATTTATTAACATTACGCGATACTGTATTTTTAATTGTGAGTTTATCTCTGTCTTGCTCAATCTCTTCAAATAGCCTGATGCTTTTTGCCCTCTGTTTATCTCAGTAGATTCATACGTGCAGCTGTGACAACTCATGCTTGCAAATTTGCGCGATAAATAGTATTCGGTATTTAAACTCCAAATACGACTATGCCTACTTATGCGGTTTGCTGTACCATTACTGTTTCAGGAAGAAGGTAAATCATGCATCTGATGTAAGAGTGAGATGGCTCCGAGGTCACGAAGAAGTTCGCATTCAGGATGACTGGGTTCGAATCTCCTCGAACGCTCTCTGTGGCGTTGGGTTTTTCATAGGCGAATGCAGGGATATTTTCTTATCTTCCCATTTCTCTTTCATTTCCTTTCTTTCTCATCTTCCAGGCGTGCTTCTAGCTTTTGTGGGGTGCGACTTTGCCGGACAGGTGGCGCACATGCTTTCTCAATGGAAAGAGTATTCCTCGCTGACAGCAGAGGGGCGCTTGGTTAAAGGATCGCTCATGAACTCCTTTAAGCATCTCTAGTGGGGAGGTAAGTCTTCAGCCAGGAACTGTTAGGGACTTCCGCGCGACCTTGTGACAGTAGCCTTCTGGTTCCTTCACGAAATCCCTTTGTCCTGGTGGGTGGTCGTCGCAATAGCTTTCTTGTCGGTTGCAGGGCATGAGGGTTCGAACTCGGGCGTGAATCGAGAACCTAACTGCACACTCCGGCCCAATATGCCATTCTTAAGAGCTATTAAATAACTGTATATTTAGAGTATTGTTATCTTGACGTGGAAGTGAAACTTGATACTGACATTATTTTGTTGTATGGTTACAACAAAAGGAAATTAGAGCCAAAGTCACGCCAAATAGAATAGACATATATCAACGAGGTAGCAGCTCTATAGGAATACTTTGTATTTCTCATCAGTAAGATGAAACCCTCGAGTTGATTGTCAGAAGTCATTGTTAGGATGTCGCCTTTCTCTCGATGTAGCTACCAAAACGATCTGGAATCACGTTTCCGGGTTCTGTATTTGCCTGCAGCTCAGGATTAGCGCTGTTTCAGTATTTCTCGACGGATGTTGGAAAGTGGAACACATCCGGGAAACTTCTTAATGAAATGAAATTAAATACGTCTTTAACTTTAGTATTCTGCTGAAGGATTATCACTGTGCTCAACCAGTGGCTACTCTCGTGTTCTTCCTGTCCATCTTGGAGAAAATAAATTAGGGTACAGGGTAAAGCTGAAAGAAAACTGTTATGCGGCTCAGCAAATTGGTTTCTTTCATTTTAAATTTTTATCACCACATTAAGACAAGAAAATTATTAAAACTAATCGGTAGAAACTCGAATTTATTAAGTTTACTGGCAGAACACAGCTTTGTTTGAGAATCTCCGGAAAATCTCCCTAATCTAAAATATCTCTTCTGGCTTTTTATCCCGCAGTGTTTAATGCCCATTCTTATTCATACGGCACCACAGGTGGTTATATTCATGATAAATGAAATGTTTATTGGGAAAGGAAACGTACAGGCCGTACCTCCCCTGCACCTGGAAAAATCCTCTGTTCTGGTGGGTGGTTCTGTCAGGATTTGAACCACAGGCCTTTTGTTCACGATTTCCCGCCTAAATGACCTTGGCTCTACCTCTCTCTCTTTGCAAGGTGCGTGTCTTTCAAAAGTTTTCCTCCGGGTTTAAGAAGCATTAAAAGAAATATAAGGTTAAATGCAAAGTTGTCTACTCCCTGTATCTGTTATGTGATTAGAACCATTTTTTTTTGCGCAGTAGCGAAAAAAAGATGAAAATGTATACATTCTGAAATATTTATCATGTTATATTACTCAGAATAGTAACGGTTGCTTCACTCAGTAGAAATAGCCTTAAATATTATCGGTAAGTAAATTGACTTGTTACGTTACCGATTGTTTCAAGGCTATTACTGTCCACTCATTCGTATTTATGTAAACTTTACAAATACATGATACGTTGATAAATGTGCAGTGATCCAAAATATGTAGGATGTAGTTTGTTTTGTATGAGTTACAAATTCTAGTACTCACTTTTAAAATAATTAGCATATTCTTTCTCTAATTATTGTAAAGAGTAATTCAAGTGGAATTGGCCACTTTTAAACATTTTACAAAAGAAGGAATTACCAGCAAATGTCTTGTCTCTACTGCTTTAATTTTTGTATGTAGGAGTACCACTTTTCTGAATTGACACATAAATACAGTTCCTTCGGAACTCGGTTGGAAACCAAGGACGATGGAATTACACAGCTATGTCATGCGAAAATGGGAGTAGAGGCGCATAGAAACAACTTGTGTATGTACCAAGAGTTGCAACATTGGCTGTACTTGGCCTTTTCTTGTTCATTCCAGTACGGTGGTATCACACAGATGTGTAAAATTCGTTCGTTGTGTGTGTTCACTGCAAATTGGAAACCATTTCCAGTCAATGGCTCTAAAATGCAAAGAACCACACTTGTTCCCTAGAGCATGTGCTTTTGACATAGTTGCTTTTACATAATGTTCCTTAGATTTTAGAAAGTAACATGTAAACCACCTCTTCTTTTTTTTTCATTCATCTAATTGTTACAGGTTACTTATGTTTCGATTCATATTGCATTAGTCACCACATTAAGAACAAAAACATATCTGCTTCTTCCCACTGCAGAAAGTTAATATAAATTCGATTTCCGGCAAACTTGTAATCCAAGATGTTTAATTGTAACAGCAGTACATAAAATATTAATAAATATTTATGCCGCTGAACACTTTATTCAGATGGCATCTTTATTGCGCAATTACTACAGGTTGCTGCGATCTTCTGCACTTGATTTCTGCATATAGAATGAGGGACACAGAGGGCATCTTCTTGATTTAACTAGAACTTGCTGGCTAATGCATATTCTAGGTTCAAATGGACGTACCCTTCGTTCCATAGATTTCGCTGGACGCGTGGCTCATGGCCGTAATACAAGGAAATGCTTGCCATGCATTGTCCTGCTTCTAACTGGTTTTGTTCTGTCACTTTTCTTCTTTTCCGTTTGCTGGTTTACCTGTCGACGCGAGTTCTTGCGAAGTCTTTGTTCAGAAACATTTATTTATACATTATGAGACCATGTCTCTCTGTATTAGTGGTGCCATCACGCCTAGGATTCAGTATATGTTAGCAGAAAGTTCTCATGAATAATTCATATGTGACAAACTCTTGTACAAAAGTGAGATGACAATTTATAGATTTTCTGCTGTGAAGGCAAATCATTTTTTTTTTATTAGAAATAAAGCTTGATATTGAAAAAAAGTTAAAACGGAGTCCATAGAAATCCCTGAGAAAGCTTACTCTGGAATCAGGACTTTTCAGAAACCTCGACATGGAATGTCACTAAACTTCTAATATTAAACCCCTATAAGATAACTAGTTCAGGAACTCCAACCACTAAGCAGGTACGATCGTTGACTCAGAAGAATGTTTTTTGTCCTTGAACGTCCTATCGCGTAGTGAAGGGCTGAATTTCCTGATAAAAATTAAATAGAGTGACACCGGCAGTTGCAGTTTATCTACAATGTAGTTGAACTGTAGGTGGTGCCTGTGTTGTGATTTCTTGTATGGTCATAATTATGTCGTTTTACAGGTGTGCATATTTACTATTTGGAAGTATGATTACAGTTGTTTTGTTTAATGTGATAATATAATGTATTGGCGTAATATTTAATGTCTCGTTAAAGAAAGGATAACTTGCTTCTGTTTCAGGGCGTAAAACCTTCCAGCGAGAGGAATAACAATAGGACGCTATCTCGGACTCACTTGTAAACCACAAGGTCATAGCTAAACTCCTGAGTCAAATACAGTGTGAATAAACTTCATTCGTACTATTTGGGGGTTGGATGATGTTAATGTTCTCTATATTGGCCCGCATTTAATTTATTTTAAGTGGAAGCATGGTTTTATCAAATGACCATGAAGAATAAAGCGAGTGTTAATGCAAATTTTCTTAAAAGGTATGAGAGAGGTTTGGCGGCACTAGACCACCAATTCCAACCTCTTGTACGACGAAGATTATGGTTGTTTTAATTAATTTATTTAAGAAATTCATGCGCTTAAATTGAAGGGACCATGCTTTTCCAATTCCTTCGCCAAACAGCGCGCTTACCAGTGCTAAGAAAATTCCAGTTAGATGATCTTGGAGTTTGACGAACGCCCAAATTGTTTGATTTTACAGCAGGCATTCCTTTATTAGTTCTGATCAGAATCGTTTTCTAGAATTCAACTTGATGGGGGGGGGGGGGGGCATACGCTCTATCGTTTACGACGTAAACTAAAATAAAACAAGCTTTAAGTTGTGTTGCACACCACATGGAATATAAAGTGTTGAAATAAAATGTGAAAAACGTTATTCATTGAACTTTGCGTGTAAAAATTAAAAGCTGCCTCAGCTCTAATACAGAAAATCTAAACCGTAAAGGCACATGACAACCCGATTCATGAGCTACATTCCATATGCCTGTTTATTTACTACATAAAGTAGGCGAGATTGAGGCGGCAATACTTCTGTTACAGTTTGGTTTTGTCAGCATCTCATTAGAGCTTATGATCCTTGCAAAGTTTACGGTCACTTAATACACATCGCTCGAGTAATAACTGGAAACAGTCTGACGTCATTAGCTGCTGTAGGTAGAAGGCTTTAGAATATCACTAATTAGGAGAAGGTAGAGATCTCGAAGTGAAGCGTAATCATCTTTGTTACTTGTTGCCGAGATCTCTAAATCCCAGCATCCCTGGTCCCAATGAGCGTTGCGTTGGATAGATGATGTTATTCTATAGAGATTTTACGTGATAAACACTCAAACAGCTTAACAAAGACTGTTTTAAGTGTTTACAAAATTCAGTCAATTTATCAAAATATACACGCGTTCTGTTTTCTTAATTATCCTCTTTTAGAAGAGGAGTTCTCTAACAGAATGTATGTAGACATTAACAAAAATGTGGAGATTTTACTAATATACTCTTGAGCCTTACTTTGAGAAAATTCTAAAACCATAAATACTGAGTGTCATAGTGTAGCTATTATGGAATGTTCCCAAGTTTATCACATAAGTACTTTTTCCATGTATATTAACGGAAAATGTATAATTATAGTAGGGAAGAAGTGTACATAGGTTTACGGTTAGACACATTCTTGTTATAATGTTATTATCTTACGAACGACTTGCTTAGTGGTAGTGTGAAAAAAAGTAATTTACTTTTATCTCTTCCGTCCACTAAAGACGCATTGTAATTCCAAGATCATGTATATAAACATTACTTTGCTTTACATAAGATTAAAAGAAATAAGTATGCTCTTAATCCTAACACTGTATGTATATTTTAGCGACCTTGATGCCTTTCTTATGTAAAATAATTTCCGATTGAATTTTACAGTATTGGTTTATCTCTATTCTTCGCTACCTTCTGATATCTTCAAGCCACGAGAAGTCGTATCTACCTATATTATGAAGCTTTTCTGTGTTGTGGTAAAAATTCACTTTTGAATCTGAATGAGGAAAAAAAATCTCGAATTATTAACGTCTCACTTTTCATAATTTCACAAATTCATTTGTGTATTGGTTTTACCAGAACAGTTGATAAACGAAACAATTTGGGGGGAAACTGGAAAATGTGTGAAAATAATTCGTTTGCCCCTTCTGTATATTAAAACTGAGAAATAATTATATGGAGTGCAGAAAATGCACATTTGAGGATTTAAAGCCTAACTGGAATTTGAATCAGGATGGTTTATGCTCTAGATAACTTATACCAGAGGTGAATGGTCATTTGTCCGAATGGCGGCCAAGCTGAAAACTGATGAACTCGAATGTCGATCGGCAAGTACTTCCACAATTTTCTGCGATAACTTGAAGCATAGAATTCTTCTAAATTGGAAACGAGTACTTTGTGCACTACTTATGATTATATATTTTTCAGAAAGTGACCTTTTTATTTTCATGTTATGTTAGCATGTCAAGACACCTGGCCCATGACCTAAATGTTAGCTTGGTGCTGTACCTCCGTATTACCAAATGGCCAGTGATAACCTCCAGATAGACTCAAATCACAACGTGTCCCGGAAGTTAATATTGTGAAATAACTCGCTGAAAACTGAAACGTATACTTTGGTTATTGTGTGATATACTTTTACGAGTATAAAGATGCAGCCCAAGACTTGGAAGACGTTCACGGGCACATATCCAAACACAGTAATCTACTTTTTAGTAGCACACACTGCAGTAAAGCAATAAAACGTTTTTGTACGTCTCGCCAAAGAATCGGATCTTGGCTTGTAACGTTTGCTAGAGATATTGACCCGTTCAGCGCTTTGCCCAGAACAAGCGATTAGAGTGCTTGTTTCGAAACAGTAAACATAAATCTTTTTACTCTTTTCACTTATCGACGTAGCTGTAAATATTTAACATTATGTAATTGCATACATTCCAAATACTTTATGCAAAGCTAGTTGAACAATTTGAACACTTTCTATGAGAATTTAAGGGAAGCAGCATGTAAAAAAGTTCACGCTGTTCTTTTAAACGGTGTTCAACGCTCTTTCTTGCTACTAAAGCACAACAGCCGTTGAACACTGATGATACTTGCAATAAAATATTTGGAAGGGAATTTTGGGAAAGAAATGTTCCAGTAACCTAAGTTTAGGTTACGTGGCATTTGCCAGTGAGGAGGACTCAGGTAATCCTGGGAAAACCCTCAGTTGGGGAGGCCCTGGCGGATTTGAACCGCGGACATCTGGAGTAGTGTCTCACACGTTGCTACGGATCCATTTCGCTCATTTTATATTTCGTGGTTCTTAAAAAACTTACTCCATTTTGTACTCATGCTACTACCATTATGTGTAGACAACTAATTCCAAAATTGGTGGATAAAAACTTCGGCATATTAATTTACAAAAACCAAATGTTATTACTGTGAAAAGCTAGTAAAATGATATGATCGTCCAGATAATTTTCAAATTCAGAACAGAGTATGGAGGCACACGCACGCGCGCACACGCACACACACACACACACACACACACACACACACACACACACACACACACACACACACCTGGTCTCTAGGGTTTAAATTGGTGGTATTGTAGAATGTAAGGGAAAGGAACGCCTCAAACCTGTCTCCTACCTCACATAATTTAGGTAAACTCCATGTCAACCTCTACAGCAAACTCAGTTTAAATTATGATAATGTTTGCTTAATCCTAAATAACTTTTAATTATGAAAAGGTCATACTTTAGTGCCGTGCTAAGGTTTACGGCACATAATTATGTGTCGAAGTAACCTCCAACTAATAGCGCAAAATACTTTTCTCATTGTTATAAACCCTTAGTTTCCCTGCATTTAAGGTTTTAGCACGATTTTGCCCATGTTCTGGCTATAAGTAGCTGATGTAAATAGTGATTCATTCAGTCAGTAACACTAGGGAGTGAAGAATTCGAATTCTTGCTAGAGCTCGGTGTACGGTGGGTTTATTATACTCTGTATTCACAAAAAACTGGTGAGAAGTTTGTTCAAACTTCAACAGAACAACAGATCCTCGATATTCACATGGTATACATTGATTTTATTCCGTCCGCATCAGCTTTAGGACAATATAGAAAATCAATTCTCTTCCGTTTGCTAGGTGTGGATGCGGAAAATATAATTGGCACACTGTATAACTTGTGTTAAAGCAAACTGCATTCCTAATTTATCTAGCAAAAGCATTTAAATTCTATAAATGATAGTTTGAAAAGTGAACGCATATGCCATGGTTCATTTCAAAATACAAGCAATGCTTTTTATTGGATTGACTTGGTTTAGAATGAAAATATTGTAAAAGAAATACAGTTGCAACAGTTGTAAGGTGCTTCTCTTTTGTACTTACGAGAAATAGCACTAACTACATTTCTCCAGATTATAAGAGTGGGAGCAAAATGTTTGCAGAATTGGTATCTCCCCCCCCCCTCTCTCTCTCTCTCTCTCTCTCTCTCTCTCTCTCTCTCTCTCTCTCTCTCTCTCTCTGTAGTGCACACTTGCAAAAAAATAGCACAGTTTAACTAAATGTTACCTGATAATTGCATCGGTGTGTTTAATGCAACGTATTAATAGTTCAGTATGTTATTTTTATAATTGAAGCGTTTTAATATTATAATCATCTGTGCATAAAACTATTTTTCCTCCTTTTTTGAAGATTAACAACACCTGAAATAAACTGAAGTCCTCTGTCGTACATCAACACGGGGGAAAAAAACGAGAAAAAAGTTTACAGAACGTTCATTAGTTTCGTTTCTGGAACCAAATAGAGTATTCAAATGTGAAAGGTTCTGACCTCATTATAATGATGTCTGGTACATTATTTTTCTGATCAGAATGTGTTACCATAAAAAGTAGCCAGGTGGTCAAATTAGAGTTAATGTGTGAAACATGAGGAAGGGAGGCGGATAAGTAAGAACGAGCCAGGAGCTAAAGCGATGCTTCTCTTATCATGTATCTCAATTAATGGAAATCGATTTAGAGCGGAGTCCCCAAACGCTTTTCATTTCGGAAGCTATTCAACCCGAAACTAATAAGTTCACTTGATGGAAGAGGAGCGTTTTTCTCTTTGCTTTCAAGTGGACGTCCTATCAGGCAATTTTCAACAGTTTGCTTAATATGCATGGCAGATATTATAGGATGAAATGAAAGCGATGCCGATTAATTTCATCGAGTTGCGCGATACTCTGACTTGACCAGCTTAGGAGGTTGGAAATAAAAAAAAATGCTTAGGTATAGCTTATTGAGGCGCTCAGGATGTAACTTTTCGTTTGTTACAGTGTTATTTTTTCTGTAATAGGTTTTATTTGTGTCTAATGGTTTCCTGGGATTATAATATTCAGTAAGAATGAAGCGAATTTCATGGACTGCTTATAAAGCTTTCAAAATATATGTTTAGTTGTCGATGTCCTTCTACTTAATAAAGATCATTTATCGTTTATGGGTAAGTAACAAATATTTAACGTTTTCCCATATAAATTCTGCAGTACCATCTAAAGATGGGTGCTGTGGATGCTGCAGTATAACTCGAAGATAGGTTCATGGTTGCAGGATGACAGCCTTATTCACCTTGCATTGTGTTAACGAGGTGTTAATGAGCACATGCACTGCAAACACAGCGAGCAGCAAATCAAGTGTTTGAACACGGAATACCAAAGTGCCTTTGTTGTAAACACACATCCAACTTAGGGCAACTGTCAGCAAAACGAAAGGTCATTGCAGCTTAATAATCAAATTTCTTGTATATTGTTGTGGCAATGCCTAATGCTAATTTGACTTTAAAGAATTATAGTATCAAACCGCCTTCGGTATGATATTTGATCAATAATTCACTTTTGCCTCGACGACCGATTTGCTTTACATCATCCTAATAGATGTGAAATAAGTCTAAGTTACAGAGCGAGTGACTCAGGCTGTAGCGTTTGCGACTTGCACTCTGTTCCCGAGGCCGACGATCTTGGCCCATGGGTTTTTGGAGGTATGTCCTGGTGGTTACGTGAATGCTGGGGAGTGAATGCTGGGGAGGTTCATTGCATCCCGCGAATTTCCTCTACCTTCTTTCTCATTTCGCTTTATCCTTTATCCTCTTGGTTCTTTCAGGGTCGACCGGCGTCTACAGGTGTCTCAGATCCTGCATAGGGGGTGTTTGCGCCAAACCTTCCGGGGCTGCGGACTCCGGCTTCTGCGGGGTCAACTGCTGGTTGAATTAGACGCCACCGGAGATATTCAATCTGAAAGTGGTAGGAGCCCTGCTACTGGATCGGCCACCCTCATATTTCCTCATCCTTTCCTCTCGGGGTGCTCCCTTTGCGGGCATAAGCACAACAGGCCGTGATGCCGAAATCCTCGTTGGTACACTTTACAACATTAAGGTTAAACACTAGGCCGTCATTTGTTTTGTCAGTGACGAATGGCTTTACTGAGGACACTACTTTAAGAAACCAGACACAAAAACATTCATAATCTAAATATTGCATCTTGCTAATTCTAATGTACCCCAAACTGGTTTCTTGTGAATGAATGTTTTAATGCCTCGAGAAGAATTAAATAATGCACTTAATATTAAAGATTAATGGTATTATAATTGAATTTGTTAGATTTGGAACTTGATTCAGAACTCTATTGAGAATATCACATTTCTAAACTATGTAGCCTGCCATCACGATTGATTTATCTTTTTAGAAAATTAAAATCCTATATTACCCCATTGGAATGCCTGAAGAATATAAATTTCAGATTATTTCAGTCACATCGCATTTGACATTCGTTTATGCCAGAATTTTAATTAGATTTTGATGTCTAAAAGGGTAATTAGGATTGTTAGATCTTTTTACTCTTGAGAATACCTGCTGCTTATACAGTGTGTTTTTCACTTTTGTACACTCTAATTATACTCGTGCCATTAATAAGATAAGTGAGCATAAACTGAACCTTTCTAATAGAAGATTAGATGTCCTTCATACATTGACATGTTTTATAAAGATGTATAATTGTATAATAAATTAATCATGGGTGCAAGATTATAAAAAGGCCATAGGGGAAAAACAACAACATTGATTAGTAGAAATATTATTTTACACAAATTTCAATTTTATAATTAATATAAAGGGGAGTTTATATTTCGTTCACAATGCCCTATTTATGGATTTACTCATAGAAGAAAACCGTGAAATTGCATGTACCTGGGTGCTTTAGATCTGAGCATAGAACGTGAAACCACCCTTTCTTGATAACTAAGTAAAGTGACAGGTCATGTTCTAAAGCCAGGGACAGCAATGGCGAATCTGTGAGCCTTGGAGCAAATAATTTTCTTTTTCTGCTTTGGGATGGGAAATAATAGTTCAGGATGGTGTTTTATTATGTTACCTCTACAGTTAGCGCCGTTACATTTCTGGCAAACCCGATACATCAGTTAGATATTTTTGAAATTGCTGATGACGTACATGGACACATGAAATCAATCAGCGTCATGAATTAAATATTCGGAGTGAAGCTGTCATTGTATGGCGTACCGTGCTGTCGCTTTTGCTTATCCGAGCGTTTGAGTTGAAAATCGTTATTAATGCTAGTGTAGCTAAACAGGATTGGTTTCACTTTTAACATTCATTCTGTTACGCGTTGTTGTGGAACACTTTAAGTGCGATCTTTTTCTTAGATTCGTCGATCAATAGAAGTTATCAACGCCGTTAAAATGCATGAGTTCAGGATTGACTCGACTGCTGGCTCCCAGATGTGATTTGTGACAAGTATCGGTTAGAATGACCTCGCTCTGCGGTAGCCTAGCTGACGTGCCTTTGAATAATAGTAACTACATTTGCAGTTGTCTTAACATGTTTGGCGTGGTGTACAGTGTAAACGTAAAACAGGAAAGATATATCAAACTGAAAAATTCAATGCCGTAGACAGGATATGAACCATGGATCTTTGGCTTGCCGTGCCTTTGCTCAAACCCACTGAACTACCATAGTAATATGTCGGCACATTACATTCTTTGACTCACTTTTTTCCGGTAAACCACAAGGCGTTCTCAAATTCATTTTGAAATAATGTACCCCAATATTGGCATAGAATCACACAAGCGTTCTAAGGCGACAAATGGATGAAAATGCTCAATTTTTTTATAAAATTCACTTTTTCAGGTTTTCTTTCCAAGTGCAAGTGTGTCGATCCTATTTTGTGTGTTTTTATAGTTACAAGGCCTTAAGACACCTTAAGGTACTTGGAATCTTAAGAAACAATATATTTTTAGAACCATGTCTTATTCCAATCAGTTGCAATGGAGACTTTAAATTGCGTTTTCCAATTCAATTCCTGAAGCAGTTTGTTGCATTCAGAATCATCTGCACCTACAAATTGTATACTGAACTTGTAAGTTTACAAAACATCAGTGAAATTAAACACAGTGTTTTATACCCCGTGGTTTTTATTTAAAAGATGAAGCATGTGATACAGCTTTCGTGAATTTCACAGATTTAATGTTTTAAGCATCCGTTACATTTTATTCCTCTTAGGAACCAAAGGTTAAACATTTCAGTACTAAACGTTTGATACATAAGTGAATAGTACTGCAGATGTCTTTAAAACATGTTTCTCAAATTTGATAGTACGGGATGGTTTTTAAAAAATTAGTGTCCAAAAAAGTTAACTGAGTTGGATAAAACTTCAATGGTATTATTAATATGCCATGGAAAATCTGTGTGGCAAAAATGAAAGTTCTAGCTGAGATACCATAAAATATGCGAATATTACTAATTCCATCCTAAAGTCAACGGTAATTGTATGCCATATCGACATGCTGCCTTGGTAGCTCCGTTGTTTAAATCAACGGCACGGAAAGTTCAATACCACTGGTTCATTTCCTGGTTTTGACATTAAGCTTTTTAGTCTTCTGCCTCTGCCTTTCCAACGTTAGCCTATACATGGCATGTGTGAAAAAGTAAGACAAACAAACCCATTTCATAACATTGTGTAAAAAATGTCTTGAGTTGTGTTTACTGTTATATGTCTCGAACTGCAACGATCCTGTTGTAAACATATAGGAGGAAAGAAAGCGAGAGACATACTGTAAGGGAACGCTCTAAAGCCGCTAATAGCTAGGCGGATAAAAATTCACGGGTATTCGTAGAGGCAGTTCCCGCATTCCACTACAGTATCTCTGTCTTTCTCCTCTTCCAGGTGTTCACAGCAGAATAGTTCTAGTTTGAGACATTATAATTATCATGGTGTAACCATTAGAATTGCGTTTAGTCCGAGCTGAGTTGCACGTGGACTGCTTGCAATTAAAAAGTTAAACTGCATGTTTAAATTCCCTTTCTCATTTCACTGATAGAGGTAATGCTGCACAGTTACAATTGTTTAGTATTTAATGGGATATTCCATTTGCTGGTCACTTTGAAATGAAAATCCATGCGGTTGTTTTCAAATGAAATTTTGTTTTCTTTGGCAGCAACTTCAAAAGGCTCATTTCTCTGTAAAATACGGATATTTTAAACAAGGTTATTGGTCTTTTTCTTTGTAATTGTAATGAAACCATCACGCATACAATAGTGATTACGCAACCGCTTCCGAAAATACAATATAAATAGAACAAAATGAAACCGCCGTTAATGTATTGTTGGTGCTTTTCGTCATGATTAGTTAATATTGGAGTGTAATAGCAAGTAATTAATTTTTTAATAAATAGAGACTAATAATGTGGCAAAGTTAATGTGATTTCCGTTTCAAAATACGACATTTTCTGACAGCAAAATAAATGGCTCATGTTTAGTCCTTCAGTCTGAAGTTTATTTTCGAGCGAAACTTTCAATGTATCTTAAGATTTTCTAGACTTAAAACGTTTAGCGTTGTAAATATACAGCATTGGCCAGTCTGAAGTTGAACATGTCAGAATCCTTGCTTCGGTTCTGTGGTAAAGGAAGTGGGCCCACACAAAATAAAGTGATTCGGTTTGCACAGAATTGATCTGTGTATGGAAAATGCATTTAAAATATTTATTTTTATATCTAATTAGTATAAGAGGTCCTAATACCCGCACTTTTAATTAAATTGCCAGTTATTTATAAGTTAAGCTTCAAGGTTGAAAGTTTCTTGCAGATGCATTTTATTTAGCAGCAACTTATTCAGAAGTGAATAATCATTATAACCGACACTGAATAACTCCTTGAAGTTAAAAAAATTAAATTGCAAGTTTATCCGGCTAAAGTGGTGTTCTCCTCAGATTTTGAAGCGATTTTGGCCCAGTTGATACTTACAGCTGTCTTCGGGTGTAGCTGTTAGCATAATGCACTGCCCTTTCGGTCTCTTGTGCATTCCTTCCATGCGCTAAAACTTCCAACACTCGAAAAGACGCACCACTTTGGACAAAGCCGTTTCAATCAAATAACCTTGCAACCCTAACAAATTCTAGTTTTGAAAAATTTTGTAAAAGAGAAATCAAAATGTTGGCGCTAGTAATATTACAATTCGTCTACAAGTATCAAAATGATCCACTTGCATACTTCATTTCACATTGTTACATTGTATAATAGTGAGCAGTGCTATTGCTCAGGTAGTATCTGACATACTCTATTGGTTTAAAACAAGTTAGAGCTGTAATTTTCAAAAATTATAAAACATGAACGTCATAACAGTTGAATATCATTTAATGTTCTCTTTCATGCAGTACAAACTATTTGTTACTGAAGAAATGGAGCGCCTTTTCAGTTAAGAATCTGAAGAGAGTAATGAAGTTACTCCTTAAATGTCGTTTGTCATAATGATTCATAGAAACACTAAGTACAGAATTCATATACGTGTCGTAGGTGGTTAAGACTGATTCAATCTCTTTAAATGGGTGCATGTTCATTGTAATGTCGCTCCGTAATCTTTCAACGTTACTTTAGGTAGGTACGTTCGTTTAAAACACAAACTACATCTTGATAGAAACATTCCTCTCTCTTAATTACGGAGCATGTGTCAAACCATAACCTATATCGTGTTAAAGGTTATTAAAAGTAATGTTATTTTTAATTCTATGAAAGCTTTCTCTCTTTTACTTGAGGTTTTATATTTTGGTATTTATGTATTTGGTAGGAATGTCGACAACAATAAACGGATTTAAAGACAATTGTATATTCCAGTTGAATTACTTGAAATTTTCTCCAAAATACAGCGTCATTTTTTTGTTATTTCAGTACAAATGTCTGAAAAAAAAACGCTATTTTTGCTCTTTATCATTTAGCATAGCATATTTCAAGCTGCAGTTACACAAACTTTTCTTGTACTTTTGAACAGAAAAAAATGTGAAAATTGCACTGCATGATTACATCCATAACTAGCATATCACTTCGTAGTGTTCTAAAGTCACTGTTGCATTGTTAACAGAAAAACGGGATTTGATAAGAACTAGACTCAATTTAAGAAAATGTTATCGCTCAATTACGGACTTAAACGGATATAAAAGGAATTTATAAAATAGTTGACAGGGATTACAGAATTGTATTTAACTTTGAAGTATAATTGCAAACTCTTGAAGTGAATAAAGGCTGAAAAAGCACACTGGCACCTTTTAAGATGCAAATCGTTCCTTGATGTTGCAGTAGAAGAGAATTCTTCCTCAGTTTAATTCTCCATTGTAGAAAACTTCACGCTTTTGAATTAAATTGTCTGGAGCCCGTGAACGCAGCTACGCAAAAGAGAAATAAAAGCCCTTTAAAGCAGTAGAACTGTTTCGCAAATCGAAACGAAATAAATTGAAGCTTTCCTTTCAGTTTTCTGTAGTCTCAGAGCAACGGCCCCTATAAGCGACAAGGTTGCATGCAAAGAAAAGAATGGGATGTGTTTCTTCAAGTGACTGAGGTTGAGCAAACTCAACTACCGGTTGTAAACATTGCCTCACTCCATTTTGGGAGCTTAGGGCAGACGTGGTTCTGTGAATACAAAACCGGTTTGCAAGGATTTTCAAGAAATTGTCCCAACACAAACACATTTACATACCGAAAATAATTCATTATTATATTCTCTCCAACGTGCTTTAATGGTTTTAATTAAAATGTCCTATGTTCCGGATTCTTCCAGACAAATAAAATACACATCACCATTTTCTGCGAATCGTTTATGAAGTCCTGTTTCTTATTGAATTTTATATAGCAGAGAAATTAAGAGATTGGCAAAATTTTACTATAAAAAGAGTAAGCAATTTTCGAATTACCCGTTTTTACGAGTAGGTATAACTTGAGACATTTAAGGGAAGAATAACAATTCCCTTCCGCCAGTACTGAAATTTGCTAAACTCATTCCTGTTATCTCGGAGACTTTTAAAGAGACCTATGCATGCTTTCTAAGTACGCAAATAATACTGTTATCCAGTAAGTTTATTTGTTAAGGTAGACAGCGTTTTCTTAAATATATATTTTAAAGTATACTAGCAATACTTCTTAATGACCAACCATATAATTAACACTAAACTGTATTTACAACAGCACTTAGAGTTTTCTTTATCATCCTAGAACGTAATTTAGCTTTCATATGTATATGTATATACATGATATCAATGTAGTTTCTGAGAAAACAGTTCACTTATAACAGAAAATTAATTCTTAGTAAAACGTTATGTGAATAAAAAGCTCGCTTACACTATTTGCAGAGAAAAAGTTTCTTTTTTAATTTCACGCCTTCCAACATTAAGTCATATCGGAAATGATTCTGAAATGACCAGGGTTTATAGAGCTTAGTTACCCGACATTCTTCATTCAGGATTAGAGAAAACTCCGGAAGAAACCGTAACCAAATAACTCGCCCTGACCGAGATTCGAACTCGGGACCTCTTGAACGTGAGCCCGACACGCTACCACTTGCGCTACAGAGGCGGGCACCATAGGACTTGAGCATAATAAAGCTGTCATAATTACAGTAATACCAATGTGTATAACAACATTTCTCCTAAAATATGGACTGAAGTTGACCACTCTAATCCATGTTGTGAGGGAGCTACGGAATAGTTTTGAATTGATGCAGAATTCACAGTACAGAATGATAGATGCAGTTTCTTTTTTAAAAAGTATATTTAAATAAAGAGACTGTCTACAGTGACAGAATACATCTGTTATAAAGAAAAAACTCAAATGAACTGGGCTTCCCTAAAAAAAAATACTTTTGGACATTTGGTCTTCCCTTAAAGTTTGCCTTTGAAATTGTTTGTTGTCTCTATTGTTCCTCGTCATGTCACTCAGAGAGAAGGCAATACCATCGCCATGACAGCAAACATATAGCATGAAATGCACATACCTACATAATATGAATCTGTTTTTGAAAATGTAAGATTAAAGTAATAAGGATGTCAGGTAATGAAATCAAACTTGTGTTCATGCATTAGTTTATTCTCAGTCTTCTAATATTATAATATGAAATCAAGCAATTAATTTGTTCTCGAGCACATTGCGACATAAGCAAATAAGCACATTGCTTTAATTTTTTCAGACTTCAAAGAAAAATTGTTTCTGAAAGTGATAAGAAGCCGAGAAAAACCTGAAGTTATGCGACGCCAGGACAGGTGTTTTTATTTACGTTAATGCATTTATTAACGGATTACGAGCTTTGGTGGTTTGTCTTTCCCCACTGGAACCTTTTGTCAACTGTTATCCTACGGTAGATGCCATGAGCAAAGAATGTCTCAGTGGATAAATGACTCTTTTCTGCTCGCTTAAGACATACATTTTCTTCACTGGAAAAACTCCACTGTTTTATAAATTTGCTTTGAGACCAACTTCTGTAGGATTAATTTGTATATTTGTCAAATGTTTGTCTTCAATTTTACAAGGGATTTATTGCAACTTAAGTAGCATTCCATTTTGATTTAAATCAACATTATTAAAGTTTCGGACACCACATTCTAGCGAGGTTTTCGTGCTTTATGTAGTTCCACGGCGTCGCATTTGATAACTTCTAAATCACAAGCAACTTTTGGAAAAGTGATCTTAAAACTAAATAATGCGGCTGCAAACAGTGTGATATCGAGTGTACTGCAACTGAAGTACGTATTATTGCTTTCTGTACCAGTAACTTCATACAGAGGTTTTGAAATCGACGGAGAGTTCTATATCAGAATTTTACAGAAGATGAAGTCTCGTAACCAGAAACATTCTGCATGGTCTATCTACATTGTCTCTGTGAAAAGTATAAAGTGGCATAAATAGTATATTTCATATTTAAGTTACGCTGTTTCATGGGATACAAAAAATGTTCAGAAAATCCTACCACCCTAAACAACTATATGCTACCATTTGTCAGTTGTACTACTGCAAATCAGCTAAATTTTTATTAAAAATAATAAGTTTGAAATAATAATACCTCATCATCTGTTTTGGATTTTGTATTGATAATCTTCATCCCATAAAGTGTATACAACTGAGAAACTAAAAGTCAAATGCTACAAGAAGAAAAATGTGGAGTTCAGAATAAACAATATATGCCAATAACATTTGTAGCATTAACTGTTTCTAAATCATTCGTTGCTCATGGAAATTTTGTCGCTATTGAGCACTAGACTTGGAAATGGCAAATTTTTGTTTCTCATAAGCTTATGCAGAGGGCAGGTAATATTATGTTCAGCCTAGGGAGCTTCTTTGTAAATATTTCATTGCTGTTTTATATGTACACTTATCAAAGTATTAATTTTCATACTATTTCCAGCTCGAACGTATCATGGTTTATTTGGTAGCAGATAGAAAAATAAATATGTGAATGAGTAGACAGCGGGAAAATTAATGGCAATTGTAGAGACATTTTTGTGACTGTTACACATAGTTATTAGAATATTAAAATTTCTTTGGATGAAAGGTGACAGTAGAAATGGATTTGGAACACTAAGTTTTCAGTGATCATTGTTAAGTGAAAGACTCGTATCTTATTTGCTTCAATGTTAAATGGCCGTGTAAACGCAGGACCCGTTTTGTGAAACAACCAAACCATAGTAAATATTTGAAAGCTCAGAGTTGCGCAGCCAGCATCTTGGATGACGTCATCCTACTAGAAGGGAATGTATTCCCCAGCTGTTCTACTACAAATATATAAAAAGTAGTACGAAATTGATCGACAGAAACCTACCCATATCCATGTTAAATATATAGAAGACCAATGTTACTACACGTAACCCGCGACATAGCGTTATAATTACAGTAAATGCAGACAATTGTCGGTACGAAGCGAGGAGTTTGTTTGTCCCCTCTTGCCCCACGTTCCCTCGAAAGGAAATAATGGGATCGACCGTGCAAGGGTGCAGGGAGGAGGGAGATTTCATCAATACAGGCGGCAGGCGCAGTCGCAGCAAGGGACATACATGGAAGGGTGGCGAACGCCTCGTGCGTCCAACCCTCCTGGCCCCCACCCTCTCTGCAACACTTGCTCCCTCATTTTGTGAATGAATCTCCTGTATAGTGCTGTAGGAAACCAAGAAGGTGCTTCTAATTTCGTGGGCCTCAACATTGGAAAGTGGCTTTTCCCTTCACTTAGGATTTTCCGATCGAACGCATCAAATTTCGGTGTTGCTGGGCTTTGGTTCTGACCTTGCAAGGACGGCTGACATATTGCAACAAATATGAAGTTAGTTGATGCCGGGGAGTGCTAGTTGCAAGATAAAGAGGGTGTTGGCTTCTGGTGGTGCTTAGTGGAGCGTGCGCCGTAGGCCGATAACTGACCTGTCGTCCTATCTTGGCGGTTGTAGGGCGTTGTAGCTGGTGGAGGAAGCTCGACGGAAGTTGGTATCTGTGGTAGAGTTGGTACTTCCTCATAGAGCACGTGCTCCATGACCCTGAAGAGGTTGCCTAACTCCATCAGCTCGGGTCGAGATCGACTTCCTTGTAGGTGCAGCTCCCTTTATTTACGTTCTTTTCTTGGAATGCTTTGCTCACAAAGAAGAGGTTAAATGTCCTCCACGATGAACGACAGCGATTGCGTGCAGTAAGTATCATTGTTGATCCCAAGTCTTCTTGCATGCTATGCAATTAAACCACTACTTGTGTTTGAATGCATGTCCTAGTTGTGACACAGAGCGTGGGTGTCAGCCTAACATCTGACATTTACTGCTGTACAGTGTTTGACAGAGAACTACTATATTTCCATTACTGCCTTTATAGCTTTTTAGTTATTTGAATCGATGCCAAATTACTTTAGCATACAGTTTTGTTATGGTCCCTTGGGTTCTACTTGTATGTGGTGATAATTTAAAAGACCATATGCCTTAAATTTATCAGAAACCTTTGTATTTATTGAGCTGTAATTGACGCCTCGTTTGACTTTCAATAAAATGTTAAACTGAGCGTTGGAAGGATAACGCCTTGGCTACTCAGCTGGCTTGGCTTTATTTTGCTGACGTAGTGCGTGACCGTGAGCGCATGCGTGACACATAAGTGCATTTTAAAGCATCCAAGTGGAACCTTACATCAAAACCTATGTGTATAAAATTCATTGTCGTGGACACACATACGTAGTGTGTTTTGAATATTCACACTTATCAGAACTTGGTTGATGCAAGATGTGCCTATAGTAAAAACTTCTTTAATCAAGCTAGTTTACTAATTAAATACATTTTTATACATGAAAAATAGATGGTAACAAGGAATGAAGTTTCAAATAATTTATTCGTACATTCATGTGCAGCTGAGGTGGGTGTGTGGGTGATATTAGTTTCTGTTGAATTTAAAAGAACATTAGAGCTACTTAACATTTTGTCATGGTCCCTTTTGACAGTTAAAATAAGTATAAAGGTTAATAATTAAATTATATGATTTAAAGAAAGCAAGATTAACCTATCGTTTAAATCGCATGTCCTAGATTTGCTGCTCTTTTGGGTCCATTGTATACCATTTATTTAAACCGATTACAAAACATCGGGCTTTCTGCTTGCATATCATTGTGCTGATCATTCGATTGTTGGGTAAAAACTGGTAGTACTATCATGTTAAAGTTTTACGGCCAGAGAAAAATTGAAAGCACGCTTGGCCTTTTCTAGTTAATGCCACTCGGATAAGACCTGTTTTTTAATGTAAACAATAGTAATAGCGGTCTGGAAACAATTTATATAATAAACTTCTGTTGGCAAAGTTCTTAAACTTTGACTAACAGATTGGCGATTTTTTTAAGAAAGCAGAAGCTCAAGTAAACGGGTTATTAATCTGGTAGTATCATCTCAATGTCCTTTTTATTTCTAAAATTACTTTATAAACCTCTTAAGCACGTGCTCAGAGGACCATTCTTATTTCTAATGAACTAACGTGTGTGATTAAAATTGAATGTCAAGACAAAACACAATCGGAACTGAATTGTATATAGGTTTCTATTATTTATAATGTTTGCATTAGTATAATTTGTTCTTATTACCACATTTTTTTGAAAAGAGAGCAACATTGGTAACCAAAGTGCCCGACTTTAGGTGAAGGTTCCGCGTTAAATATTAGTTGTACAAAAAAGTTAGTTGATATCTTAAATGTAATAGCAAATAAGACAAAGCATTCTACATGATATAAGAATTAATGTCACAATTCTTTCCTAAAAATAGTTGTGCCATGTAGAGTGTTAAATAAAACGAATGCTTTGTGTAATTTTAAACCCTGGAGGGAAAGAGATGAATGGCGTGACCTTTTAGTTAATCGATTTTGATCAACGTGGTGGGTGGAATATGCGCTCATGAGATATTCCTGTGGGAAATGGGTGCATTAGTGAACGACTTTTATATAAATATCCAGAGTGCTAAGCCAAGTGTTAACATGACGTGTTTTTTGTGTCCAGGTGCGTCGTGCATTTATTGAAAACGTTCAGTAGGAGAGGTGCACATGGTTAATCCTCAAAGATGTGAACAAAGACTTAAACAATCATGATGTTATAGGCCTTTGTCTGTCTCCATCGTTTATTAGTGGGTAGCTATACAAACTTCACATGAAAGCTTGTTTTTCTATTTCGTTTTAATCAAGATAAACGCTTGGAGCAGTAGCTACATTACACGTGTTGTATAGATACAAAAGAAATGGCAAAATATTTAAAAATAGACTGTGTATAAGGACCTGAAAATTACATACTTTTCCATGCAAACGCGAGAAACAACTGATTATTGAAAGGAGATTGACAAAGTACTGAAAAAGTCGAACCATTAATAACCGATATCTCGGAAACGTCCTTTACGCATTTGAAATAAAAATAATTGTTTTAATCTCCTTTTTTGTGCTTTTTCGTCTATCAATGTTGACCAATACAGATTATAGAAAATTCCTTCGAAATAGAGGACTATAAAGAGGACAGGCTATTACCAGAAAATTCAAGATTGCATTTTATATTCATTTGAATAGCTTTAATATCTGGCGTTTTAATCAAAATTCTTGGAGCCATTTTTAAGAAGTTACAAAAGGATGTTTGGGGTGGAGGATCTTCTTGTTTGCATCTGTAGAAGGCATGGGCACCTTTTAAGGTTATACTGTTTAGACCACATACACAGACGTTTTTCTAAAAACGCCGTTTTAAGTTCAGGAGAGTTCAAAGCGTTTATTTCCCATGAAATGTTTATATCTATTTTTCTAGGATTGCGCTAGCTACTCAACTTACTGTATACGTGCTAAAGTAAAAATGCACTTAAAGTATTTACTGAAAATTAACTATATACATTATATATAACTTGTAATATATATGATATAAAATGACTTTCTAGACCAAAGCTTACGAATATGTCGGTGAAACCAATCATAAAGCTTAATTCCCCATACAAAATCATTAATGCCAATAGTAGTCATGAGCCATGCTTAACACAATTAAACACAATTTTGTCACAACGGGAATTTAAAACGTAAGATTTTAATATGGAATGACTTGTTTTATTGATCAGAATACAGTTCGAGGTTAGGAAGCTTGTTGTCTAAATGCTACACTCGTGTTAGTGGATTGGCAGTCACACTTTCCGAAATAGCAAATGGTAATTAGTTGTACTATTTTAACCTCTAACCTTCAGATGCAGACATGTCCCTCCAGTACAAAATATAGCATTTGCTTTCAATCGGGTAGAAGAGGAAGGATTCGCCTGTTTATTGAGTATCCACCAACTGCATGACTTGTGACGCAAATCTACAACAAAGCCGTACTTCCTTTGCCTTCATGGGCTCAACTTCTCACAAGGAAAGTTTTGGTTCAGACAAATTTAACTAATCGTTGAACTGTGTAACAAGTAGTTGACATCCTGTCTGATCCCAAAGAAGATGATTCCTTGTATGAAGGAGTTAATACACAAAGGAAAGGAATACTCCAAAGCAAAATTAATAATAAACGTTTAATTGGTATAAAATATAATCATGTGTACTATAAAGTTTACCTAGGTACACATTTGTAGCGCGCTGTTTTTCAAACAATTTCGAGAAGAAACCAGCGTGAACATAGATATGTTAACATGAAAATGTTTTCAAACGTATATATCAGTAAAGTTACCTACGACGTGCTGCACATAGCCTCGGATGTACACTGTTTTTCTGGGCATTTTTGAACCAGAAGATAGAAATGGCATAGGGGATAAAAAGAGTATGCAGTTACGAACAGTGGATCATAAATGTACCATGTAGGCCGAAACCATGAAGTTATTGGATGAATTACGCCTACAAAGTCCACACGATATACACCGATGGATTCCTCGGTAGGGAACAGCCGAAGTTAATGTTCTAAATACACTGATGCACTGAAACAGTCTTCTTAGCGATGATTACGCTGGATGATCTAAAAATGAGGAAGCGGACAGGTATGCTAATCATTAGCTAGGTACTCCAAAGGGAGACGGACAGACCTTTGTAACCAATTCAAAGACATGCGTTTCCAGTGCCTGCGTTGATTTGTTGCTACCATTAGCAAACATTTACTTGAACAGAGAAACTTCCACTGTATTTCTAGTGTTAAGGGGGGACAGAAGTGCTGTTTTAGTCATTTGCGTTTACAAAGTTTCATGCCCGTAGGGCAAACGCATCACCTGTTTTGGACGCCATTTTTAAAACTCCATGCTGGTTAAATGCCTCTCCATGCTTTAAATGGCACGCCCACATGTTTGAATGGAGAGAACTTACGAACAATATGATTTTAAAATAGGCATTAAAATAGCATTAAACCACCGTAGATTTGTGCTGCTGCTGCTGCCTATTTTAACAAGCTTTCATATGAATCCCCTAGATGGCAGTGATTTTTCCGGATGTTTTCAGTCGTTTCCTTGATATACTTCTTGTGTAATGGCGCGAAATGTTTGTTTTCTTTTGTTGTTCCAGTGTTTTAGAAGTGATACTTGGCGTTTAGTTATTTTTTTTTTTTTTTTTAGGTTTTCTTCCTCTTTGTATTATTTATTATACTCAAGTGCCCATTTGAGTCTAAAATTACACCGTAAGTTGTGATACAAGTTTATTTCAGTAAATCTACCTAGAACAATTATGTATTGCGAAATTAGAGGTTAAGGTACTTATATTCATTTACATGGTACTGCATTATTTTACTGTTTTAGAATGCCAAAGATAAAGGGTATTAGAGCCGCTTTGTGTAAATTAATGAATCAGAGCAGAAGGGGAAAGACCGATACTTCAGTTGAAGTAAATCAGGAAGTAACTGAGCCTCTAGCACTGTAAAAGAAAAACATAAGCCTTTCTAAATTGGAGGTGTAATGCAGTACCTATATACCAGAGGAGGATGTAGGTGAGAGCAAATATATTATTTTAGATTTTGGCCAGTTGAAGGAACTGATAAAAGATTTAGCATGCCCACATTGTTTTCACAAACACTGAACCTGGATATGCTTCACACCTCTGGTTTTACTTCTCAATTAAAGTGGAATGTGAAAATAGACTACTATTTCAGTAAATACATCTAAAACCTAAGGCTCAAGAGGCTAATAGGAGGGAAGAAAGTGTCAGTTACACTGCTGGAGCTTTTTAATGTAAAGAAATTATATATCTTTCATGTAAACTGCATGAAAAACTAGTCATTTTTCTCAATTTTAGTTTTTTTTTTGTTATTTTTCCATATTCAAAATCTATCTTCTCCCATAATATTACAGCTAGCGCTCTGAAAATTGTACACAACACACTTCAGAAGCTGTGCAACAAACTGATGTATGGGAATTTTGATATTGGTCATAGTTTAATTTTTAAAAAGTAATTAGTATGACCAAGCACTGATATTTGGAGTTTTTTTCGCCGTGGCACAAAAAATGATTTTTTTTAAAAAAATAACTATACAGAATTTCAGAAATCCGATCTTTTAATTTGTTATCAAGGTATTAAGGAATTTAATTGTATCAAAATGAGATTTATTGTGCAATATCTGTCAAAGAAGATAGAATTTGATTTTAGGTAGTAAAATTGTATAAATTAATTCATATATCAAGAATGCAGTTAACATATTGGAATGAAAACTGGTGAATACACTTCTTTAGTTACTAGTAATATCTTTACAAAAAATTGAGTCTCTAGCTTTAGTAGTTTAGAAAATCACTTTTAGTACTTCCGTCCCCCCTTAAGTAATATACCAATATACCCTTCACAGAGTCAAAATACTCTCAACGGACATTACTTAGAATCACAAGAAAAATCGTCATTCGTTTTTCAAGTATTCTGTATATAAAACTCTTAAGATAAGTTGCAGCCGCTTTTTCCAATTGAGAAAATATGGACAATTTCGCCCATAGTGTTCAGAATCTTATGTTTAGTAGACATCAAAACTCCAGCAGACCACGGTTTCTAAGCCCGGAAGAAGCTCTGGTTAATTCTGACTCCGGCCGTGAAAGCTCCCGAATACTCATTCAGTAGAACTCTTGTCATTCGGCGGAAATTAAACAGGGTACTTTGACACTTAAAGAAGTGAATAAGGCAAAAGCCACCAAAAGCGATAAACCTCGCGCGACCTTTCACTTTTTCTGGTGTCAGGCAATCAGCTAGCTCCCTTTCGTGGTGGTTTCAGTTCTGGTGCCAGGAAAGATTAGTTGGCAATCTAGTGATAAGTTCACTGTGTCGATAACGTGCTGGGAGTACGAAAGACGCCTGTCTGATCCTTTGTGTGAAACTAACGCTGAATTTGAGGAACAACGTTTCATAAAACAGTTCAACGTAAAGATGGGAAAGCTACTTTGTTTAATTGCATAGTTATTCTTTCTAGGTACAAAATGCCATCTTTATTCGTAATATGACAGTTCTAAAACGAAATACGTTTAACATTATATATGGTTTGGAAAAGGCAGCTCTCTCAAGACAGCATATGACTTAAAATTCAGGGAAATTCTTTAAAAAATAAGTTATTTTTAGTTGTGAAGTAATTGAATCACCAAGTTTCGTAATTCTTACTTGGTGTCTATTACCCATGGGTTTTTTTAAACGTGTCTACGCAGAAGACCTAATGTCCCTTCAAAATTAAACCACTGTTCTTGCTGTCTGTTTTCTCTTAATTTTCATGGGTTCAAATTATCCTCTTGGATGCAGTTTGTGTTCACTTTCTTCAAATTTTGTAGGCGAACACCCGAAACTATAATAATAAAAATGTTGGAAATTATGTTTCCTTGTTTTATCATTGTAGAACTATTAAATACATTATTTAATTCAGAGGCTGATATTAGTGAAAAATATTGTTTCTTATAAGATTGCAGTTTATTTCTCAAAAACTAAAACATTACTAAAAGATCTGTTTCCAGTATTTATTAAGTGTTAGTAATAGTAGTTAGTAGTAGTAAATAAATAAAAACCTTAACTTTGCCATGGACTGAACCACCTTTTTACCTTTAAAATAATTATACAACTAATAAATTGAAAACTCTTGCAGATATTGAAATATAAGTGTCTATAAATGCTGGGAAGTTGCTGTTTTACTTGCAATTAAAAAGATATAAATTATGTCAATCAACATTTCATCCATATGTACTAAATTGTTATAGCACAATTATATTGGAATGGGGGTTTCCAAGAAAATAAGACATTTCACGTAGCCGAGGTTCACTAGACTCGTGAACGGGTCTGCGGTTCAAATCCAACAAGGGCGGTTCTCACCGTCTGAAGTTTTCTAGGTTTTCCTCAGTCCTTAAAAGTGCAAAAGCATGGGGCTTATTCTAAATCTTAGGCCTGGAACGTTTCCTTCCCAAATATCATTTCGTGCATCACCAGTGTAACGTAGTAACAGCGGCCGTTAACACAAAGCTACGTGATGGTAACAAGTGCGTGGGTGAGTTTGTTTATAAGACAGATAATTTCACTATTTCATCATTACATTTCGACCTATAAATTCATCGATTATATCTAAAATGTAAGATACATTTTCCTGTGTGAATTTGTTTTCCTAGTTAGAACCGTTATCATGTTACTCCATAATAAACTTATCCTATTGTGCAGTAATGCAAATCCAAACATTTTATTTGTGAGCTTTTAATGAAGCGCTGATGTAAAATCAGTCATTTAAAATGATTCAGGATCTTTATTTCCATATGGAACTCGTCAGTATTTTGCAAACTATAGGTACTCTAGCGATGAAAACTAACGAACGGAAGTTCAACTAATTGAGAGGATGATGTGAATTTTCTAATATTGGTATTATGTATTATATTTCATTTTTACTTTCTCTACCACGTTCATAGTAGGCAAAGATGATTTTGCATTCCACTCAAAAATTCAATACAGACAGTTACACGAATCACACGTTTGAGGCATCTCGAGTTTTAAGAAAAAGGTCCGAGTGTATGCTTGCCTGTGCTGTGAACAGCAAAACTCGAAAATTTTCAAGAAAATTCCATTTCAAGCCACCTTTATATGAAACATTTTCAGAAATTGTTGATTTTCTTAAAAAAAAAAGTCCTCTTCATTTAGAAAGAATCTTGTATACTAACTGTAAACTGTACGTGGTAGATGAAACGTATTGTACAAAAAAGTACATATGTCTCTAAAACACATTTTATTTCAAATAACTTATTATGGCATGAGCCATTTCCGACACATCTGTTATTAATGGTTCGATTTGTTTACTACTTTGCCATTCCTGTCTATTTTCAGTTCTTTCTGTCGGTTCTATAGAAAGAGTATAGAATTTTAAGGCCAGCATGTAGCGTACCTTTCTGAAACATTTTTCCATCACTATTCCCTTTGTATCTCTAACAAATTGTATAATATTACTATTTCTGCAAAGGTTTATCTAGACTAAAATAAAGTAAGCTTTTGTAAGAATTATTTGCATTTCCATAAACAATGGAGGATAGAGAAAGTCACGTGAATGTAACTAGCACAGTGTGACTATAACGTTTTGATTGTTTCCCGTACTATTATCCGCAAAAGTTAAAAACTGTAAATTAAATACCATACACATGTTTTATTAAATATACCTTTTCTGTACAGTTTTTGAGGTCATTAGTACAATTGGTAGGCATTGGCGTTGTTTCATGGAAAATATATACTTACAATAAAAAAAAAAATAACGGGTAGGCTTTCGGATAGGTTGTTGATTTGATTTTAGACGTTTTAAATGATCAAGGCTCAGAACTTCCAGTACAAATGTGCTCGATTGTAAATTATTTGCACCTCTTGGTGAAGCTAGCCCAGCTTATCGATAGCTGGCAGACTATATTCTGCAGTGGAAAGGTCGACGCACTTCGTTTGTGCACTGCGGTTCCCATATTGAGCGCACCAACGTCCCTTGTTTGGGTGCCCCAGCAGACAATGTGGGCATTATCGGTGATCAGTCACATTGACACGAAAGGACTAGTGGCACTTTATATTCTCTACCAATAGCTGTGCCTCCTTTCCTGTTCTGCACGCCTTTATTCACTCTGGGATTTAAGCTTATATAATGTAAACGTTTAGGAAACTAGAGTATATGCATTGTAATGAAACCGTTCACAATGAATCACGTAAACATAAAAATGCCGATCGGAATGGTTCAGGCGTTTCGTCTTTAGCCCGCGGGGAGATTCGAATTCGATTCCCGTGGCTGGCCTAACTGACCCATGAGGTTTTTCGGGGGTTTTCCCACGTCCCTGGCTAATTCTGGGTAGGTTAATTACCTCCCCCGAATTTCCTATCCCTCCATTTCATCTCCGTTATCATTTCACATCTCTCATCTGGTGGTCTCTTTCAGGGTAGAAAGTGCCGGCGGGAGTCTTGGCGCTGCATGGCAGAATAATATGCTCCGGTAGGATGATCTCGAGCCCGGTCTAATGGGTCGTTTGAGCACCTCTGTGAGTGGTATCCCGGCTGCACTGGCCTGGCGAGGAGTTTCCAACTGGTCAGCGCTAGTGACCATGCCCTCTGCACTGTTGTGACTCCTTGGGTAGGCCAACCGCTGTTTCCTCTCGCCTCGACCTTTCTCCCGGGGATACCTCATTGGAGCATAGGCATAATAGACACTGGTCGCAGTGCCGAATCCCTTCCGTAAGAATCTATCCTATCCTAAACATAAAAATGAACATTGAAATAGAAGTTTGTAAGGCCCAAGCTTTGAAGTTCGTATCAAGCACGATGCACATCACATGATCATTCTGCCATCTCGCATCAGATACTCCGTCGCCATGTCATAATTCATGAACTCCCTTTCTGCGTTCATTTTTCGCACCAGGAATTGCTGGAATATCTATTAAAACCGTAGCAAAACAACTTGTAATGGGGGACATTTTTTGTGAGTCCAATGTCCCTTAAGGCTCTTGTTCATTTTGATACATGGACGTAACTTGTTTAGTTGTGACTACCGCTAGCAATTCTTCGTAGGCCGCCATATTAGTTCAGTATTTCATATCGTTTGTTTCCATTTGTCGTTGTGAAAATAAAATCTCCTGAAAGTTAAGTGTTACATTGTTGAGTTAAGCTTAAGTTTCATTTGGAGTTGAGAATCAAGATACTCTTCTTTATGCACTGTCTTTCAAAGGGATTCTACCGTCTATTTCAGAGGCACATAAATGAGAGTTAAGTGGGTTGTTCTTCCATATTCCACGCATAGACTTTCTGTTCTTAGCATACTTAAATAAATAAGCACCTGCCGAACTACAAACTGTAAAGAACTCTCACCATGTGATATGGGGATAATTTTAATGAGGTAACACACAATTGTTACAGTTTCTGCATGACTAAACTATTGTTTGTTCTACGTTATTCCTTAGCTCGACAAAGAAAGAATAAACAGTGAGAGTATTTTGGTGTTATCCATGACTGAATTACCTTGTTCGTAGCTAAGAATACATATCCGGATTTAAGAAGTGATATAAGCAGAGCGTAATAGCTTGCATATTGCAAGGTGTAATTAAATGGAAAGTAGCGCGCAGTAATTATGGCGAGGTAACCTAACCGCAGAATCACTTCCAGGCTGGGAGGAAAGAAATAAAGATAAAAAAAAAATAAACACGCTCTCAGGCATCTGATTATATAATAGATAAGTATGTCAGCTTCCATGCCAAAGACAGGCCGGTATATGAGTAAACATGGCAGTAAAATAAGACCTGAAGCTTTCCTGAAATCCGTCGGCTGAAGAAGCACAGATCTATACAGCTTGATCATCAAGTTAAGTAGTTAGGTTTCTTTGACGTAATTAATTTTCTACACTCGCGCCATCTCCTGATCTGGCATTTAATTTAATGAAAAGTCTTTTGTTCAGTGATGCGAGTATTGGTAGTGTTTTGTCTGTGTTGATATTTGTTATATTCAGTTACACATTTTGTGGTTAAAACATTTTTTTTTAAATATCCTGATGATGGAAGAGAAGTACGCTCCCGAAACGTCGATTTGTAATCGTCTTTTCACCTGGCTTGTTTCCCGAGAAGACCTTGAAGTAACATGGCAGTGTTTACAGACCTTAGGGAACATATATATCACTTTGCAAGCCATTATATATATGTGGTAGAAAGCATAAAGACAGCAAACTGGAATTTTGCATACTGTTCATTCAATGAATTGTAGAAGTTTTACTGTCCTTGATTTTTTTTGTATATTTTAAATGTGTTAATACACTAACATTCTTTTTATAGAAAATTATTTATTTCATATTTTGCTACAAAATGTAAATTCCAAGAAATGCATTTATCTTGGGTTATAATTGTTAAAGTAAGCAGTGTTTTCTACATCTGAGTTTTCATCTAAATCTCGGAAATGTGGTGAATGCCGCAAGTGATTCTAGAACCAAATGCCCGTGTTGTACCAAATATTCTGGAAATAAGCATTCGAACTACTTACTGGATCAGAAGTGAAAACCAAGCATATCGGTTTCCATATGTTTCGTGAACGTGCTTGTTCCTTTTATGCTGGTTGATTTCCACTATATTTGATACCGGTACACTGCATTCAGCAGAGCAAGTACACTTTTCCTATGTAAACGAGTAAAGAACACGTATGAAATGTAAACAACTATAATGAATTTTCTATCTTAGGATAGCTATTTGTGAAATAAAAGTAAAAATTTATAAAAATATATTTTAGTGCCGTTAAGCATTAAAAATAAGAGAAATACTTTAATTCTGTATAACTTTAATAGCAATAAGAATTTTTAAAGCTTGTCATATAGTATTTTAAATGTCCTGCTTCCATTCAACTTGTAGAACTAAGTTTTGGCAACATTAAAGTGAACAAACCATTCAAGCGAAGTTCGTATATCTTCATATACTAAATTACCCGCAGAGGAGCAGAAAAAGAGGAAGGAATGTCTGCATTTGTACTAATTTTTTTTAAATACCTTAAGTCGAAAAATAATACTTTCGCATTATATTTTAAACATTTGTGGGATCTTCATTTGTAGGCACATTTTCATTTTCAAATTGTTCACACTATGTACTTGTAGGTATGTATATTGTGTACCTCCTAATAATTAACCGGATAGAAGGATGAGATAAAATTTTGTTAACATGCTTGATTGTGATAATAAACAGTGAAACTTGGAGTAAACACTTGAAGCCTCGTAAGTCATAAGTATGTAACTTATTTTCCTCCATACTATAATATAATTTAACATTGATTCACATGCTATTAAAGATTTCAGTTATAATTTGTTTTCAAAAAGTAATTGCATCATGTGGGGTAATTTTTCAAAGCAGTAAAATAATACTAAAACACTAATCTTGAACTAATTTAAAAATGCGAATGGAAATTTGGTGCACATTGCTTTCTTAAACTTTCCATAGAATCTGACTGAAATTGTGGCTTCTAATAAAAGGCAAGAATGAGATCCTTGTCAAAAACATTTAGGAGAAGAGGCGACATCTCAGAAGAAAGACGACATAGCCGTTAGCAGTGAAAGGAATAACTGGGACATTGCATTTCGTGGTTGATACGCCAACAATAATACTCCAGTGTTGCGACAGCTTTCTACACTGACAAACTGGTTTTCTGAAATATTTACACATATATTAGTTTCCGGTTTCACGGCTCTATAGTTACAACTATTGTGAATTGGACTCCTTATGGAGAATCCCTACATATTTTTTCCCGTTCTGCTAAGCTGTATTTCATCTACCTCTCTGTTTGAAAATGATTCAGATACGGAAGTATGCATCAATGAAATGTGGTAAAAAATTTAAAAATATTTCATACCTTGTTTTTTGAAACTTTACCGTGCTTACCACTTGTGCTTTCATGCTACATTCGTCTGCTCTTTCTGATTGCCGAATTCCGCTCAAAATTAATAATTTATATTTGTATCCTTTATCCAATAATAGTAGTATATAGTAGTAATACTGTATAAAATGATAGCACTACTGATTTTTATACAACCGCGAATCAGGGAAACCCCCCCCCCCAAATGAAGGAAAGAAAGAAATGAAAATTCTCTTATTATTAATTTGATATACTCGCATATAAACAGTGAATATATTAGATATGAACTGAAAGTAAGGAGTATTCTGCAAGAGAACAAAATTAGGCGAGTGACTACTCGGCCCTTGCTGATCGATCTTCGAGTTAAACAGCTTTCAACTTGATCGCCACCTGGGCGAGTGACCCTTCACCTCTGGCATTAGCTATTTGGGGTTAATTCACCTTCTGTGGGTCGGATTCCATGTTGAGCTGTAAGTACCCAATGCTCTGTAAGGTCAGTTTTTCTCTAAGAATATTCTTAAATTAAAAGTAATTGGAAATATTGCGTAAATAGATTATCACGTCACATGGATAACAAAAAAAAAAAAAGCATCGAACAACAATCCGAAAGGAATATCACTGGAGGGCTTGCAAAAAAAATGGAAAGATAGTTTGATGGAGGCAGAACAGACCTTGAATATTATAAGTAAGGAGCGGATTTTTATGACCTAAAAATGGAAAATATGCAAGCCTCCATGACCCAAAATAGCTTAAAAATGACCTAAAAAGACAAAAATATGACATTTATAGCTTAATGCATTTATTAATCATTATATTGACAAACTTTAATTAACAATTAATAATTTTTCCTGCATAAATATTTTTAATCGTTTCTGCAGAAAAAAGTATCTACTTCATAAGTCAAAACCTTATGGAATCTCTTAAGTTTAAAAAGTCCTAAATGAGAGAATAATTATTATTGTAACTTAAGAGAACAATAAGAAAAATAAAATATTCATATTTGGGGGTTAGTTTCCATCAGCAGCAAAATTTCATTGAATGACTGCATTTTTAGGTTGTCAAGCTGAAAACCCCTTCTATTGTAAGACAGAATGTTCGTATATTTGGAGATACTACGTTGTTCATCACATGAGGTTACAGGAGCGTGTGCGTGCGTGTGTGCGCGCGCGCGTGGGTGTGTGTATGTGTAAAAAAATAAATATCTAAAGTTGCCACTTTAATTTTTAAGGGAATATTTTAAATTACCATCATTTTACAAAATTCTGGACGGGTATCCACAGAAGCTGCAGTTGATAAAATGTACAAGAAACTTTCAGAAAGCTGGTGGAGATGGATGTGCAAAGAGGAGAGAAAGCATTAAACCTGTCGCTAAACAAACAGGGAAGAGTGAGATTCAAACATTCAAGATTGACTCATTTGTCCTGCACGAACGTTAGCTACCTGCTGAAGGAACCTTGGAAAAACAAGTGGACAGTGTTGTTGGCGACATTTATATAAACATACTGTTGGTTGGTTTTATTTCTAATCGGCTGCTGACTACACTATACTAATCCCCAAAATATGACATAAATATGACTTTTATCATGAAAATATAAATATGACAAAGGTCTAAAAAGACCTTAAGACCCAATAAATGACATGCCATAGGAATCAGCCCCTTAATTAAACGTATTGCCATAAAATATGATAATAGCACCCTTTTAAAATTACCAAGAGAAAAAAATTCACTGCGGACAGGACGTTAAGGGAGCAATGCAAAACAGCTGCGATTTGCACCAATGAACATCAGCAGAGGCAGATTTGCCATCAAGGAATCAACAGATTTTCTTTCAGGCCGTGCCAATAGTTGGCTGGTACTTTCGTACAAGAAGAAAGTACGATTATATCCATACAGAAGACAAATTTGGTAACGCTTGCAGGTGTAAGCGCGGCACGTTGAAAAACGGAAGTGTTAACTTCGGTAGTTGCTGGCTGCGCATTGTTAAGTCTCTGTTGAGAAGAACAGTACTCTTGTTTGTTATTGGCGAGGTTTATAAAGAGCGCACCCGTCTGTCGATGGCAACATTGTGGTGGATAATAGTTCTTCTCTCTAAGCTCAGAATAATATTTTGTATTCGTAAACTAGAACGATCCTGCTTTAAATATATGGAAGGGGAAAGAGTGACAATTATACTGCAACGGAACGCTCTTAGGCCGCTGATTGGTAGCGGGGAAATTCGTGGGGCTTTTATAGAGCGACTTCTGTTAAGTATCTGTCCCCCTTTCTCCCATCCCTTATATTTACAGCAGCGTCGTTTTATTTGAACATATTATAAATAGAACACCATTTTCAGCGACTTCAAATGACTGGCGTTCATAAACTCGTAATTTATCGCTACTTATTCCCGAATGTCGTTCCTGTATAATAAAACATTACTCGCCAGATTTATGGTCAGTAATATTAAGGCAAACAGTTACTCGTAAGATAATAAACCAAGCTGTGAAATAACACAAAGTAGTCGATGGAAATGAAAGATAAATTACTTTATGGTTTAAGGTGGCTGCACACATTTGTATTATTTTGATTTTTGCGTATTGAAAAACACTGCTCCATAAACATCGTCACTGCTATTACACTAAAGGATTGTCTTCAAAATAAGGGAGCAAGGAGACTTTTGAAATAAAATCATATTTAGTGGGACAATCACAGAACTTTCTGTACGCGTTAGCATTTCAAAGCTAATAGTCAAAACACATCAATAAAGAGCACTCATCTTGGACAGCGTGGTCGCGCGCGGCGAGTCCGAAAATATGTCTAACGCACAGATTTCTCATTCAAACTATAATAAATTAATAAACAAGTCTCGGACGTTGGAACCTTCTGTATCAATGTCAACAAAAACCGCCTACCACTACCGAGGTCGTGTCACTAAGTACACGTTGTGTTAACTTTCTTTGTTTTAGGGACACACCAGGTCTCACGTTCTGGGTCTTAATAATGAACCATCTACCTTCGGCAAGAAAGTTGGCGAAATGTCCTTCTGCTGCCATTCTTAATTCACATCTTTCTATTTCTTTCCTTCTCGTTTTCTCTTTAAGGAAGTTTGTATTAATACGCATCAATTCTGTTTATCGAAGTTGCATTTTTAGCACTTCTAGTATGTACGCCTGAGTGACATTGCCAACAATTTTAACTTAAATTAAGATAGTTAAAAGTCAGAAAAATTGGCAGATGGCTCTCGTATCTTTGGTGCCTGCACTCTATGAAGATGAATCGCCGATTGAAGACTAAGTAAATGATTTTAATGCGCAGGAACGTAAATTTGATGAGATTAATACCCTAAGAAAAATTATACGATAATAATAATGATGATGAAATAAAGTATTTAATACCGACACAGGAGGTTGAGCCACGGCCTCGTGATCACAAAAGCTGTGGTACAAATTCCGCCAGGACGCTCCTCCCTAACAGTTTTTTCCCCAAGTTTTCTTCGGTCCTTATGACTAGCTAAACCTTGTCTTAGATCCGAAACACATCCTTTCAAAATATCCTTTCCCAATTATAATTGGTTTACACCGCCTGTACTGCTACATATGAGAGCTGTTCAATAAAGAATGATCACAATTTTTTTTGACAACGTACTTTTACTCGTCCTCATAATTTTGATGGTCCTTCTCAAAATAGTCACCCCTTAATGCGATGCACTTGTCCCAGCATTTGTGCCGGTCTTCAAAGACATGCTGGAAACCATTTTTGAGAGATCCTTCAAAATCGCCTCCGCAGCAGCCTTCATCACTGCTTCTGATGATGAATAATGCCTCCCACGAAGACGTTTCTTCAAGTTAGGGAATAGAAAACAGTCACATGGGGCTAAATTCGGACTATAGGGAGGGTGAAGGATGCACTTCACGTTGATTTTTAGCAACAAAAGGCAATATGCGGCCGCACATTATCGTGGTGCAACATCCAGCCTGCTTCATGGAAATGTGGTCTTTTGCGCCTGACATGGACCTGCAATGTTTTCAGGACATCCCTGTAGTATTGTCCAGTTACTGATGTGTGTGCAGGTACAACATGCTGGTAACCATTCCATGAATGTCAAAGAATGAGATGACCATAACTTTCCCAGCAGAAGCAACCACTTTTGCTTTTTTGGGGGTTGGTGATGAATGAGATTTCCACATTGAGCTTTGCTGTTTGCTCTCAGGATCAAAATGATGTAGCCAAGTTTCATCAGCAGTGATTACGTTTGAAAGAAACTCCGGCTCTTCCTCTTAACATCAAATTTAACTGCATGTTACCTCCATTACAGCGGTAGGCGATACTAAACATGTCTGAACTTGCCTGGTTCTCACAGGCGGGAACCAGGAGTAACAACAATGAAACTACTACGGCGTGTTTGTTTCACATTAAGCTAACAGAATATAATAAGGTTGAATTTTTGTGCGAAAAATTATGACCGTAAAAAAGTATGATCATTCGTTATTGAACAGCGCTTGCCTGTGAATGTGTCCTCTAAGTGATCAAGGTTTTTCTTTAAAAGAATAAAATAATCCGTAAAATAAAAATATTTTCCAAGAATTTTATAGAAAATTTGGGATATACACTATATTTAAATCATTATTCTAGTCGTTTAGAATCGTAATAGTCGTATTTAGAAAACGATAAATGGCGCGCCTAATTTACGAAGTAACGGCTTAGTTGGATTGATCGGAAACTTCTTGAAAGCCCGCGCTTTCTATGTAGGAATAAAATACCAACTCTGGTGTTTATACCACACCTCATTTTTCTTAGTGGCCTCAAATCAAACATTTGTAATTAAATTAGAATATTTAATTTTTGGGTCATATATCCATTGTATGAAACCGAGAAAGTAAATGAAAAGGCTATGGGCAAACCATCTACACGCAAGCCACTCAAAGAAGCAAATTTTTATGACAGAAAAAAGGTGATGTCAAGCTTTTTATTTCCGTAATGGAAGTGTCGGAAACTTTTGAACGCCTTCTAATTTAAAATGGTTATTTTACAGGCTTATTGTTTTGTAAAATTGAAACCTAGCTAAGCATTGTGCATGTATATTAACCGTCGAAGCTAATTTTGCGACGCAAATTAAGTTTACTTAGGACATCTGCGTTCATGCAATGTGTGTAATCTCCCCAGTTTCATTGTATTCACTCCACATTTGTTCTAGAAGTGTTATTGTTTCATCTCCTCGTAAGACTGACTAGCAGTTGACATCTGACCTAGTAAGGAGGCAACAGTGTCTTACATTTTAAGTATGGTAGTCACAGACGAAGGTGCGTATAGCAGCACAAGCATTGCCAACTTTTCAAAGACGATGAAATTGAGTGGTGGTGGAAATCTTATAAGAGACGAGAGATACTGGCTGTCTCTGTTGATCTGGTGGATAGCAAGCTTAAATCGTGATTGCGTGTTCGATTCCCGGCTGGGGAATGGGAGTTTTCTTTCAGCCATTGTTCTGACCCATCGTCCTCAGACATGAGTGAGACAGAGAGAGAGAGGGGGGGAGAGAGAGAGTGTGTGTGTGTGCGTGCGCGCGTTCGTGTGTGTGCGCGCGTTCGTCTGTGCGTGTGGGTGTGGTTATAAAGTAACGTAAACAATGATTAACAGAATTGTAAACTGTATCATGCCGGTGAGCAATTGTTCCAAAGGCACAACTTCCTATATGACCTTAGACATTAGAGGCGACACATAAATGGAAAGCAAGAACAAAAGAGGACATAGGGGACCCTGGCCATTGAGATCATCACAAGAATGAGAGATATAGCATGTAAAATGCGGGCTATCTGAAAAGTCAAGGGAAACGATATAATTTACTAATGTTATTACATTTCTCGGCTATTTTCTTCCGATATCCTCTGTGCTGCTAATTGATTTGCTAATGACTTGATTTAACTGAGTAGAATATAATACTGAAAACGATATTTCCCGAAGTCCTGTGTTAATTTGACTGAAAATGTAACATTAAGCTTATTTTACATAAAAGTTAACCTTTCAAATTCTGTTTCCGTGTCTTCTTCAGTTTATAGGTTATTTCCAATGTTTCACACGATTAAATTAAGAACAATATTTCAATTAAATTGTATTTATTTCATCACTACCCAAAGTAGCAGTTTTAGTCAACTTAAGTTTTTCAAAGTTCTCTCAACTTCGAAACCTTCAAAACGAATTTAGTTCAAAAGAGTATATGCGGAATTTATAATTCCAAAAACCTAAATGCCGTTTTTTTTTAACATCAATAAGTTTTAAAACCCGTGCATATTTTATGGTAGAACTATCTGATGTTTTGGATATTTCAGCGTTTGTTTAAATCCCTATCTCCTGAAGCATTTTGAACATGCAAAATCGCCGAGAAAAAAAAAGCTTTAAAGTGGGGATGGGAGACTTTAATTCCATTGGTGTTATCTTGTGGCACATAAGGGCTAACTTGCGTAATATCAAGTGAAAAGTAATTTGAAATTAACGCAATACCAAATTCCCATTTTGTAAATACGTTCAAAACTTTTCGGTAATGTATGTCTTTAATGAACCTGTATCCGTTAATACGAGTTTACTAGAAACGAAGTACTGAGTTATGAAAATTTAATACCATAAACAGCAGTCAACCGCTTCTAAACACCAAATAGGTTAGCGGATATGGAAACATCGTGGTGAACTTATACTCCAAGTAAGGAAAACGTTACCCATCTGCATAATGCAATGGATAGCATCTTTCCCTCGGAGTCCAAAGAGTCTTTGCTCAAATCTTGGTAGTTTCCAAACTTTGGAGCCCGGGGGATATTCACGGACCATTTTCACTTTGTGGACCTTGAATGTTGTAAAGGAACAACCAAACCCCTAGAAATAAATAAGTAAATGTTGCAATTAGAACTAAACAGATTAAATATATTCTGAAATCTTCACATTTTGGTACAATTAGGGCTATTCTGCAACGTCTGGCTGAAGCTGAGCCACTTGTTAAAGCCGCTAACCACTGGCTACGCGCCATTTGTTATTCTGTTACATCGTTGCCATAACAACATCTTGTTGAGAGGAAGAAAGTTATGGTTAAGGATAACAAAGAGGCGAGACCGTGCTATTAGCGCCAGCAATACCACTTTTTCCTTGCTGGGAATTGATTTAGAAGCATAAAAGAATGAAGAACACCGGAGGAGATAGATAACCTTATGCTATTCATACATCGTAAAGTGAAACCATAAATCTGTGTATGTGAACATGATTAAAAGTATATGCTTACACGAGAAATACGTAAAGAGTTTCCTAACCTAACTTTTGACCTCTGGTTATTTATGCGGTGATAAAAAAATATCGAAGAAATGTTTGTTCTGAGATTTATTTCTTTGTCAGAATTATCTTGTAATAAAGCATGTACATTTAATTTTCTGCCGTGTAACCTTTGAAATGCTGATTTGGGTTAGAAAGTCCTACAAACTATAACTTTCACATTCGTTTAGCAGCTGATGCGAAAGCAAACAAATATCCAAAATTAAAGCAGTTTCTTTGAAATTTAATGCTATAAAATAAAACATGTATATTACGAAATCACCTCGTATTTCAGTATTGATTACAGATTATTATAAGAAATTATACTTTCCTGTAAAATATAACCTATTTTTCGCCGGTTTCCGATCTGAAAGGTGATGTCAAGTAATTTCGGTGTGCTAAATGGAATCATGCTGTCCATTTTTCTCTATCACGTATGGGTTTCTCACAAATCACAAATAATAATTTGAAAGTGGTGTTTTTATGTTAAGATTGTACGTTACGAATACAAAAAGAAAAGTTCCTGAGTAATAAATATATAGAAATATCTGTATATCTGTAAAATAAGGTGTGAAATTATATTTCTTTTGGCCGGAAAGTCTGTTGCGCTGATTTACGTTTAAGTCGTAATTAAGGAACTTCTGTTTTCAAGTACCAACAGTAGTCCGCATTGTTCGATTGATCCTGTTATCTCCTGTCCATCTCCTTAATTTCTTGCTGAAATCGTTCACCTTGTTCATTTCTGAGAAATCCAAAATTACCAAGAAAATAGTTTAGCTGAGAATACAAGTAGTAAAGCTTTAAACTCATATTTCGCCCTGAAGCTCAGTTTTTGTAGTATATTTCTCAATGTTTTCGTATCGCAGATAGTTTATAAGAAGCTTATTAACTACTTGTTGGAAAGTATACCATGGTTGCGGTTCATTCTTATTTCGTCAAAACCGGGAAAGTATCTCAGGACTGTGTTATTAAATGTAAATAATTTCAAATATTTAGGTGTTACTTTGGGTTTGCATTACTTTGCGACAGTTGCTTAAACATTAGTTCTGGTAAAGTGAAACTATATATGTGCTAAGTGTGAATAGAACATTCTATTCCGCTTGAGCGGAAGAATTTTCTAACCTAATCTCTGACGAATTCCGCTAATTCTTAACGGAGAAATGTTTGAAAATTGTATATTTTTTCATCTAAGTAGAAGGTATAAAAGTAGAAAGTTCGTGCTTAGAGTGCACTAGAGCTTATACTTAATTTCAGTACTGGTTGGAGACTGTTGCAATGAAACAAAGAAATCCAATTTTAATTATGTTATTAGTATATTTTCAATAAATCATTGATATACGAAACAAATAGAAGTTCAAAATGCTTAGTTCATATAAGACGATATTTACTAAACATTATGTATTACCCTAAAAACAGTACATTATTTTATATTTATAAATCATTATGTCGAGTTGATAATGGCTTTACTTCTGCAATAATCAATATATATTTTGCATTGCTATTCCGAACACTTAGTAGCTCGCTTGCGTTCCAACTTAGGTCGGTACAGAGCGGACGTCTTGAAGTGATCACAATTGCACTATTTGAACTGGCGCGCCGAGAGCGATGGAAAAACAAAATACGCCTGCAAAGCGTATGGATTTGCGATGAGTCGCTCCAGATGCTTAACAACATGGTTGAAAAGATCCTTCGACATAAGAAGCATGGTTACAGAATATGAAAACCCGCCATACTTGTTAACGCTCAGTTGTTAGCCGTAACATATTGTTAGCAGTATTCTTAGCCAGAAGTTACAGAATAGCCCTGATTATCGGCAATACCTAAAAGCGTTCTTACACACTGAAGGGAATTTTGTTCAGGAAATGCAAGGTAGGGATAACAAGTATTTTGTATGAACCGTGGGTTTCATATGAGTAACTGATATTAGTGCGCATAATTATTTGAAGCCAGAAATTTCATTTTATAAGTACTTGTGTACTTTCTGCGTTGTTTACTTCTTTGTATTAGTATGCTTGTAGTATAAATCACAATTTAGTGTGGACATAATGGCAAAATTTGCACATCGCTTCTGCCCAAAGGTCATGTTTATTTATCATTGTATTTTATTTACTTATTTGTTTGTATATTTTTATTTATTTATTCCTTTTTAGTAGAGAATGGATACTATTAAGCGGAGGAAAACATTGGAACACACTAGGAAGTGGATAGCCCTGCCGATGACGAAAACGGTTTCAGTACAAACACATTTCCCAGTGTGCGGGTGTTGATTTACCGTGTACATTGTGTTGTAAATTAGGGCTATCCGGAATATGTATCGTAACCGATTGAGCGTTCCGATATATTGATTTTAAAATTTCATAAGCATTATAATAGTGTTTTAGAGGAGAAAACTAAGCGTTTTATATGTAGGAAAAATGCCTTTTTTGGAGTTTTTGTCTATGTTGCTCTCTTACATGTGTTTGGATACACGCTTAGGAATGATAAAGGCACTGAGTGAATGGTATTCTGAACAGTGAATGGTATTCTGAGGTGGCAATCTGCTAAAACGCATCTTTTTACGCTATAGTTACAAATGTTCTAATCGAACGTTTTTCTGCCTTTTTTACTAATTTAAAAAGACAACATATCTGTATCATGATAATGTAGTACTACTCGGGTAAGATAGTTATAGTTTGAGATAGCCCAGTTGCCCAGTCTTCTCGAATGCCGGATTCACCTCACTTGACATTCTCCGGCTGGGCCATTACAAGGCACCTGTAGACAGTAGGTAATGTTTACTCGTGCTTACTCAACTTTAAGCACGTCTATATAGATACTTAACGAATCCAGGTGTGACAAACCGAATATTTATCATCGGTTCAGTGTGTGCTACAAAGTTGGTCGTCACCACATCGAACCAGGATACTAACCTTTGATTTAGGGAAGAATTAGATTTTTAAGTTTACATAGAACGAACTATGTGAAAAACGAAAGTGTTCATTGTTTTCGTGACATGGGTCCTGTTACCAAATTGGTTTTGGGACAGGGAATTGGATCAAATTTCTGTTTTCTATAGTATTTCAGCTATGAACTTCAGTTTTGGCACACAGATTTTCTATAATTCATTAATCTTTTAAAGTTTCGTCTTGCTGGAATTAATTTTGGAGTTATTTTAATGCTTTTTGTTAAAAGGATATGCCTTTTCAAAAGCGAATGCCTTACTTTTCACCAGAATGTTTCTAAAAACATTATACAGCACCATTCACTTTGTCTACAAATTTTAGTATGCAGATTTTTACTTTTTGGCTCCTGAGATAAAAAAAAAAAGTTAACTAAACATTAAAATTGCGAACTTCTTAACAGTTGTATTGGATATTGTGTTTTAAGAAGCACATAAGATATAAAAAAGCTCCTGTGCTTAGCTTTAGTAATCACCTCTTGTAGAAAGTGCAGTAAGAATTAAATATTCATTTTATGCAATATATAGGATGAGATGACTGCATGCATCTATTTCGCCCGCCTCGGTAGCGTAGATGGTAGCATGTCTGCCTCACGTTCAAGAGGTCCCGAGTTGGAATCTTGGTCACGGTGAGTTACCTGGATAAGGTTTTTTCCAAGGTTTTCCCTTATCCTGAAAGACGAATGTCGTGTAACTCTAAGCTCTATGGATCCCGTACTCATTTGAGCATCATTTCACCCATTGCATTCATCGTCCGATATGACTTAACGTTGGAGGACATAAATTAAAAAAATACATCTATTTCAAAAATAGAACTATGAAAACATTAAATCATGGTACAAGAGTTAAAAGTGTGGTGTATACGTACTATTTTTAGAGAACGCTTAAATTTGTAAAATATCAGTAATATGTCGGTTCCCGAAACTAAGAGAAAATTGTTTATATTTAGAATCAATTCGCGTGTATAACGAGATTCTTGAAACAAGACAACTTTAAAAATGAGATCTATACTCTCGTGCAGCGGGATGTAAGCGTTTTCATGTATTGTTGATTCGCTAGCATCGCATAAATTACCCAGCTAAATTAATGAATAAACATAGTTCACATGATATTTATATAGTAAATCATCTATTATGTTTAAGAAAATATTTGATTAACAGAAAATTAGAATAATTAGAGCCATATTTATTATGTCTCGTTTGGTGCCATAATAACGAAATAATTTGTTTCTGATTTGGAGTTCCTGATTTTTTGGCCCTGCAACCTTCAAACTTTGGCTTTAAGAATGTTATAAGCTTATGGCACTTGCTAATGTCTTGATTGTCCTTGAAATTAAGATAAAGTTTAGTCAATGAATAGTTGGCCCACAGTGATAAGGATTTCCGCTGTTTACCTTTCTGTTCGAAATATGGCAGAAACACATTTTCAGTGGAATATTTTGTATATGTTTTACCTTACATCAAACTATGAAGCGATTAAATGGTACTTCTATTACTTTCTTGACTTTGGGGGGGGGGGGGGGGGTTCTACTATTCTTTTTGTGACGTGTATTTTGTATTGGTTCTTTCGTTTCATTTTCTTCTAAATTCATATTTGTCGCCATGTAATTTTTATATAGATTATACCAGATAAAATGTTTTAGATCAAAGAAAGTAGAAGGCTGCAAATATAACGTACCTATAGGTTACCTGTGCAACGAATCGCAATAAAATGAAGTAAATGAAGTATGTTCATTTGTATTGTGAACAGATAATAGGTGCACCATGAGAAATTAACCATGTAAAAAGACATAATGAAAAGAAAACCTATTCAAACCAAGTGGAATTATTAAACATGTGCAAGTACAAAGCTAAATTGTCATGTGATTAGACTTAAAACCAAAGTCGTTTACAGTGAGGTGATATACAAATGTTACCGTACTGGTGCAATGATCTAATTCTTTTACTTCCTGTCCACTATGTTAAAGTTTCTACTTTTAGACCATAAGACCATAATACCTAAAAAGATAATTTAAAGGTGTATTTTGCAATTAATTGGAATAGAGCATCCTTTGACATCTCTTGAAGTCCGAAGTAAGATCAGGAATAGATAAAATGTGGTTTTGTCTTTATTTTATTTCATAAAAATGAGTTTTTATCATTTTCTCCCCGCAAAATAGTTTTTTAAAGTAATATCTAAACAACTACTGACCAAATTCAGTCGCTGTTGTAACCATTACCACTGGAGATTCAAACCCTTAATTTAAAACTGTCACAGCTGTAGCCCGAAATCGGTAACCGTAATCACAACAATTGTACGAATAGCTAGGCTGAGCAGCTAGCAATATTAAAAGCATTAAACACTCATATCTTATAAGAACTTAAAAGTGAGAAAGTGGCTGCAATACACACTGACAGACAGATAACACTTGATTCCCTATATAATTTTAAAATCTATACAAATTTAATATAAGAAACCAGGAAACAAAACAACAATTTAGCAAACGAAGTTTGGATAATACACTTACACATGGGTGAAAGCTCATATGGGTAGTACAGAAATTGAACTGGCAGATGTCCTCGCCAAAAGTTCTGCAAAAGATGCTTCACGCCCTGTTAACTATCAGAAAATACCACTAAGAGTAGCAGAATGGCAGAAAACAGAAGGGAAAAACAACAATCATTTTTTCCTCGGGTAAAGGACAGATTAAACTCTTTCATTCCGTAGTCAAGAATTGTCACAACCTTTCTAACTGGACATGGTAGAATCCGGTCCTACTTCTACCGCCTCCATATAACGAACAGTCCGATCTGCGGATGTGGAGCCCAAGAACAATCTGTGGATCACCTACTATTTGAGTGTTCGAGACTGGAAGAAGGAAGGAAAAAGTTCCGCCAGAGTCAAAAGAGGAAACATGGAAAGAAAAATTAGTGAAATATTATACAAAAGAATTTGTGGAGTTTCTAAGAACTATACTAATTGTAGGATTATAAAAAAAATTAGTAATATGTTAATTTATCTTTAAATAGCCCTGTATACCAATAATGTTAAAAAGCAGTGTAACTTAATAACTATGTCACTGTTCTGAAAGCAGGGCATGTAGTATTACAAATGATGTAATGAAGCATGTTGTAATTAATTAAGAGTCCGTTTGTTTGCTTGTAAACAAGATAAGGGAGACGGGATCAATCTGTGATAGTAAAAGAAAGCTGAGAAGAATACGTGTGCTTACGGAGAAGAAATTAGACAAAAATGGGGAAAGGTTAAAACGGCTACCCCGAAAATCTCTTAGGTGCCTTGCACTAGAAACCGACATTTCGAAAGCTTCAGCTTAGAAAGCAACAAAACTTTTAAAATTCTAACCATACAGGAATTGCTAACATTGGATCACCAGTCAGGCAGTGACTTCCTGTAACTGGATTTCGAGGAATGTCCACGATCGAAAACCGATCCACAATATTTCGAATACTATTAATACTATTCGATTAACCTAGTAAAATTCAGTGATGAAGCATAGTTTCATTTACATCGTCACGTGTCATCACCAACGACCACCGATAATATACTACAGATAAACCCAATTTCGTTCATGAAACTTGATCATAAAATCGGTTTGTGCTACGTAATAAATGGATACAGAATAATATGGCCTATTTTTATCAGTGCACCATCAATCCAGAAGGATACAGAAATAGTACACCTACTGCACCATGTTTCGAACAGCTGACGCACATTGAATGTAGGTTTGGATATTTTCCAGCAAGACTGCTACCACACATACAGCTGGTGAGTCATTACAGTTTATTGCGGAAAGTTTTAGGGATAGAATTATTAAGGGTTTATGGCCCGCTCGGTTCCTTGAATCTTACGGCATGGGGTTACTTATGGGGCAACTTGAAAAATAAAAGTATACAAAACTAGTCCCCACAAATTAGAAGAATTAAAACAGAAATTAATGCTATTTCGGAAGGGGGACTAATGCGTGTGAATGAAATTTCCTCAGAAAATGTCGTAGATATATTGGAGATGGATGTCATATCTAACCTCTCCTCTGTTAAGATATGTTTTGTATTTGTTCTGGTAATTATTAATGTGATATCACTTTTGATTTGACGTCCAGCATGTGTGATCCAGCCATGCGACTGCCAGCTAATCGTACAGTACGCGACCGGGAGACGGGCCTTGGACCTGCTTATTGTACCAAGTTTTCTGGCATAGTACTGTATAATACATGTTTTCCAAAAATTATTTGTGCAAAGTTATATTTTTCAGAATGTTAAATTGCCCATGAAGGAGATTTCGGCTTTTTTTTTTTTTTTTTTTTTTTTTTTTTTTTTTTTTTTTTTTTTTTTTTTTTAAGAAATTGGCTGTGCTTTTTATACTACTTCTTAAAAATCGTAGACACAAGCATTGACATTTGTAGCAGCACTTGAAAACCGACGTTTAAAATGATCTGTTAATTCCTCTTGTTAATCTAATTGTGATTGATGACCTTGTGAAATAATTATTTAATTACCAGCATGAGTTTGAAAGTCCATATGAATTCTCTAGAAAAAATAAGCAAAAGCGAGATTAGAGCAGAATGTTTTGCACTTCCTGTATAATCCTGAAGTGATAAGTGTGAGAGTTATGCCATTTTTGTACTACGATAATAATAACAATAATAATAACAATAATAATAATAATAATAATAATAATAATAATAATAATAATAATAATAATAATAATAATAATAATAATAATTCCGATTGGTGAATGAAAGATCATAGAGATCGCACATTGGCTGAGATAGAGGAACTTATAGCTTTGACCCCCCCCCCCTCGAAAAGCCGATGTCTTACATTCAAATAGCTTTCTTTATCCTCTATACCTTATAAGTGGGCATGCTATTTTTACAGAAGTTTATATGTTCCGATTTAGTTTAATCTATATAAACCTTTGCACAATTGGCTTCGTTACACGTTTCACTATAGATGCAAATGTAATATAGATCCAGAACTGGCCGCTATATGCTTCCCTTAAATACCATACTAATTCTGTGTAATCGCGAGAAACAGTAATATATTGTGGGTACTTTAGAGGTTATTCCCAAAAAAATCGTAATATGCACTTGGTTTGTCATCTAAAGATTTTAAAGATATGATATGTGGATCAAAATCGCTAAGAACAGTTTGTAAGAAAATAAAATATTTCGAAAAAATGTATCTAACGAGGAGTTTGAGATTTAACAATTTGATACCGAACTTTTAGGTGGGTTATAAACTTTGCAAAGTTCCTGAATTTGTCACTCAGGAATTATTTATTGTAGGGATTACATATATCTTAGCTCAACCCCACACAATACTAGTAAGGATATTATTCACCATCTTGAAAAGTGTTTTCTTCAAACCTAGATAACACTTGAGTCTACTGCTAGTGCATTTAGACTACATTCATGTGTGATATGTAATAAACCGAAGACGTTGTGGAAACCTGAATGAGCCGCCCTTGCGTTGTACAGATCCTGATATACTGAAGCTGAGCCGATGCTTTACATTCCCCCTTAATGCCAGAGACCTTAGAAGTGAATTTGTAGCGTTTGCCGGCACAGAAAAGGCTTTGAGAACAGGAGTCAATTTGAGCGGCGATGGGTAGAAACCTGTGTAGCGCTCGGCGATAATTCAATGTGCCGCGAACCCAGCTAACAAGGTTTGATACTGATGCATCGAGTTATATCGATTTGCGCGTTCAGTTTCCTACATCACAGAAAACAGATCATTCTAGGTGATCTTTTTCAGCCAGTTTATCTTGGCATCGGTCTTACGCACACATTAGGAGAGGGGAGTGGAAAGCAAAATTCAGTAACACCAAAAGTGGGTCGGCTTTGAACCTATTGGAGTGATTGTAAAAACATACTTAAAAATTCTAACGGTATTCTACACCATCTTTGGGTTAATAGATTAGGTATATTCGGAAGTACAAGAGTAATAAGAAATATAAGTCTTTAAGAATAGAATTCTAGAATCAATTTAAGATACCAGTCTGAAACTTATACGAAATATGTGTTGCTTTGAAGCCCAATAATCTATTTTTTTTTTCAAATAAGTGTGTTTATTGAAGAAGATAGCACTATTTACTTAATTATACCATATTTTTATTGAAATTTATCATTTTTAAGAAACAACTACCCATGTTATTAACATCAAAATAGACCTGCAATAACATTAACAAGTTGTTTTTATCATTATAAATTTTAATTTTGCTATTTTCAATAGTTGCTGAGTTACCAGAAAATGTCATTCACAGGAAAAAGCTGTTGAAAGCAAAATTCGTGAAATGAAGCTCTCATAGGTTCACAAAAATAAATAAATCACATGGCCTGAGAACACAGAAACTGCCATGTTTTAAAATGGTACCAATTTGTAGACCAAAACTTCCCATTAAATATCGGGTTTAGTTTGCTATTCCTAAAGTGGTGAAGAAATCGTAGTAGAAAATGGGAGAGGAGTACTGTACTGTAGCTACGATTATCACAGGTATATCAAATTAAACAGAGAAATTTCAATTACCTTATTAAATTTCAATATATGTAAACTAAAATTGTCACTTATTTGGAAATATTTTTTGTTAGTTTCACCTTAAGGGTGTAGGTACGATACAGAAAACCCTGTGCCTTTAAATAGTGTTAAGAACCTGCTTTCTTTTTTCTATTTTTAATAGGTCATAATAATCGTGAGTCTACTCTGGTAATGTAAGAACAGTTAGCTACATTGCTAGTAGTCGTTTTTGTGGAAATAATACCTGCTCTAAAATGTCCATTAAGTAGTGCAGCGAACTGGCATTAGAGACCAAATCCATAATGGCGAGAGAGTACCCTTGAGCTGGCTTGTACTAATGCATTCTTTTCAAATGGAATACTTGACGACCCTCTCAAGGAAGCCGGTCTACGTTGAGCTTTGTGTTGTGACATACAGAGAGAAAATCCTACACACTATAATTTCGCGCATTTTACTGCCTGCAGCTGTGCTCAAATACAACATGCGTGCGTCACAAAATTACTTTGGCTCACGGCACCTTGTGAGATAGTCTGTAATCAGTAGTTTGAATACCTGCGTATCTTACACAGAACTGAATACTCCATATGTCACAAGCAGAACTATTACAATCTAACCCATTTGATTGAATACTCGCTATGATGTCGGAAGTAGAACGAGTACAATCTAATCCTAAGCCTCAGCCGAACAGGTATCCTACATGCTGCACTTAATACTCGATATAACGTCACAAGCACGAGTACAATTTAACCCGAAGTCTAACCCGGACAGCGTCTTAAGCTCATTACGACGTCACAAGCAGAACGGTTACCAGTCTACCAGGCCGCGCCGTGGCTCAGTGGTTAGACCGCTTGGCTCTCACCAAGGCGGCCCGGGTTCGATCCCAGGCGACCGCAAAGTGAGATTTGTGGTGGACAACACGGCGCTGGGGCGGGTTTTCTCCGGGACCTCCGGTTTCCCCCGCCATCTCATTCCACCGATGCTCCATCTTCATCTCATGTATCATAAGTGTCACCACCTGCGGTGCCGTATGTAGTAAAAGCGGACGTTAAACACTACACATTTCATTTCATACCAGTCTACCCGAAAAGTCCATACTATACCTTGAATTGAAATACTTGCCATGATGTCACAAGGAGTCCTAGCTCGATACCCATCCCATATTACCGATAATAAACTGTGGCTTTGTACAAGGTGCACAGTGTATAATTAATTACAACATTTAACACCGAGACCAAAATTAGTGTAAATACGAGGGTCGGCTGTTAAGTCCCGGGCCTCGCAATAAAAATTAAAAAAAAAAAATTAAAATTAATATTTTATTTCTCAACATAATGTACAGAAAGGCCAATACATTTGTGATACCGGTGTTCTAATTTAATTAAACCATCTCTGTGGTGCGATTATCATCATCCTCAAAATGATTGTTTACCGTATCAGTGTCCTCCTCGTTGCTGTGAAACCTTCGTCCTCCAAGAAATTAGTTGAAGTTCAGTAACAGGTGGTAGTCACTGGGTGCTAGATCTGGCGAATAGGGTGGATGTTCAAGCAATTCCAACTTCAATTCGCACATTTTTCCCATTGCAATGACTGAACGATGGGCCGGAGCATTGTCATGAAGAAACAAGATCTGTTTCTTTGCCAAATGAGTCTTTTTCTTTTCACCTCATTCAAACTTTGCAGTAAGCTTGCGTAGTAGTCCTAGTAATATGTTTGCCCTTTTCCAAGTAATCAATAAAATAGTTCCCTGTGCATCCTAGAAAACACTTGCCATAACCTTGTTAGCTGACAAAATTGACTTTGGCTTTTTTGGAGTTGGTTCACCTGGCGTAATGTACTGTTTTGACTTGTTTACTTTCTGGAGTGTAGTGATGTATCCAAGTTTCATCTATGGTAATAAGCCGTCTCTAAAATTCACTGAAATTTTACGTTAGAGCTCCAAATTCTTAACAGAAACAGTTTTTCCTTCAACTTTTGATCAGGTATCAACAAACGCGGTACCCATCTTGCACAAACCTTCTGAAAGCCCAAAACGCTACTTAAAATATTACCTGCACGTTCTTTTGATGTGTTTACAGCCTCGGCTATCTCAAACAGCTTTAATCTGCGGTCTTTCCAATAATAAAGGATGACTTTTTTCAATGATCTCTGGAGTTGTGACTTCCACAGGGCGTCCAGAGGCTCATCACTAGTGCTCGTACGTCCCATTTTGAACTCTGCAACCCACTTCTAATCATTGTATATGAAGGGACATAGTCTTTCAATGTACTGTCCATTTCCTCCTTGATTTCTTTAGGCGTTAAGTCTTTCAAATGGAAGGATTTAATCACTGCTCGTTCTTCCAAATCCTCCGTTTTCGTGAAACCTCTACACTTGTCTTGTTTAAAATGCTGCCATTCAACAATTAAAATAAGCTATTGACCTGTAACTATTGTCATAGAGTAATTTGCAAATACTCTTACAAAGTTTCGGTAAATGTCTGTACAGTTATACTAGAAGTGAAGAATTTGGTGCACCCGATCTTGCTTTCTCATATTAACAAGTTCCTCTCTTTGGCCATGGTTTACATCGTGTAATTATCCCGCCTCTGTATCGTAGGTGGTGGCGTGTGTACCTCACTACGGTTTCTTTTGATAATGAATTGATGAATAGCTTAAATTTTCTATAAGTATTCATAAATCCTTCTCTTAATCCTTCTCATTGTCTACTATGAAGTTTTAAGGAACGGATGAAAGATGAAAATATACTCTAAAGGGGCCATTTCGCTAAATTACATAATGTACGCAGTGTTCTGAACCATATAGCTTAGGTTATGTGGCACAGTTTTACACGCTAAATGCCTATTTTGTTTTGGTTTTCAGATGATTACTTATTACATATTCTCCAACATTTATTATAATTAACATAAAGAGAATAGAAAAGTCAGCTTTTATATGGATAATTTGTAAAATTTCTATGAAATAGTAAACCATTGAGAAATTATTACCAGTTTTACCCCGTTACTTTATATTTCAATATTGAAGTACAGTAAAATAAAGCTGAACAGATTCATTAAAGTATTCCACAAAATATGAGAGGCGTGATGTAAAAACACTAAAACTGAAGAAAATACTCCATGGAAGTTCAAAAACATATGTGAGTATCTTCGGGACAGAACGCTGCAACATTAAAATGGATTATACCATTTGCGCCATATTAATTAAACCGGCAGATCCTGAAACTTACACGTGGTTGAAGCCAGAAAATTCGTTTTGAATGTGAAATTTCCACCTCACTCCGAAGGACAGAACCCCAGGGTCTGCGAAGGGGCCAATTGCCCGTGCCGCTCCTCCACACCCTTAGTAACATCAAAAGGAACTACTACCCAGATTCCTATATATTAACCCTTAAGATACCTATAGGTACCTTGCCAAAATCAAATTACCTAAGCTTGTGTACTTAAGGAAGATCATTAAAATCACATTTCTGAAATTCAAGTATTTTTCCTTCAGTGAGATCCAGCTATGTGGTCTTTATACAATTATTATTATTATTATTATTATTATTATTATTATTATTATTATTATTATTATTATTATTATTATTATTATTATTATTATTATTATTATTATTATTATTATTATTATTATTATTATTATTATTATTATTATTATTATTATTATTATTATTATTATTATTATTATTATTATTATTATTATTATTATTATTATTATTATTATTATTATTATTATTATTATTATTATTATTATTATTATTATTATTATTATTATTATTATTATTATTATTATTATTATTATTATTATTATATTAAACAGCAGCTCTAAACTCCAGGACAGCATTTAAGAAAGGTCCTGTAATAAAAATTATATATAAATAAAAATGTGCAAATCGTGTAAGCTCAATAAGAATCTCTCGTAAGGTTAGTTATCCTTTCTTGTTTCCATTGAAAAACATGCAGTTTGTAACAATAACTAATCCAATGCAGAAATGCGATAAAAATTTGTGAGCAGCCAGATTTGGAAGTATCATACAACACCAATTTTCGTACTTTGGAATATAGTATACAAACAAGGGAAAAGTTGAGCTAGACCTTGAATTAAAATATAATTTTGCATCAGAAACACAATGATGAAGCTCATTTCTACACAAAAATGTGCCTCTGAACTTGGCAGTCAAGGCTTGTAATCTTACGGACCTATAGCCAAAGTTAACTGCACTAAAATATACATGAACAGCTTCCCTCCCTAGAAACAACGAACTCCCTCCATCCAACGCGCAGCTAACCTAAAGCCACTAAATTCCACTCTATCGTCCCACACATTACGCAACTTTTTTTAATCTACGTTCTCCAACGTTAAGTTATATCGGACGATGCGTGGGTGGAATGATGCTCAAATGAGCGCAGGGTCGACATAAAAAGTTGACCAACATTCATCTTTAAGAATAAGGGGAGAAACCCTTACAAAACCTTATCTAGATAAGTCATCCTGACCGAGATTCGAATCACAACCTCTTGAACTAGTTTCTGTATCGTTATTGTTAACTCTCCCTGCTTCTTCCTATACAGCACGCGATTCAAAACCCGCAGTAAGCAGAGAACAATAAAATAAGAGCAGATTAAACCAGAACTGTTGCGTGTTCACGAGTGATACCAAAGAAAAATTTGTATAGCTCCTCAAATATCAGTTTTATCAAAATGTTAGGCATTATATAACTTGTCAGAAATGTGAACAATTTGGGATTCTTGGCATCTTAGTGTTCCATTATAACCGTAATGTCATAACCCTGTCTTCATCTGCCCTGATGTCTGACCACAAAAAGGCGACAGGAGCCCGAGTTATGAGAGGGGAGCTCGAAATGATAAATGTGTTCACGTAGTCGATTTGTTTACTACGAGAGAGAGACCTATACTGCCACATCTATAACACTTGCATGTATCTGCTGTGATAGATATTACGCATTAATCTGACAACACTCTGTATTGTATATGATACTAAAGGGCACAAACCTGGTGAGGAAGGTAGAACATGTTTGCGTACCAAATTCCTACAGCTCGCCTTCTTCTGCCGGTCAAATAATTATAATCAGTTCTGGCTTTGCTGGAAAAAATGTCATTTTTATAAAATTTGCCAAAGAAGCCGAAATACTGCTCATTAACTGTTTATTTAAAATCGAAAATAACTTATCATTGTAAGTTTTATTCGATTTAAAGGTGCAGTATATCAAAATTGTCTTCTAGTCGCTTTATTTCATGAAATATTTAAAACCTGAAATTTTGTTATGTGAAACATTACTAGATGTTGAACTTTTCTTCTTGAATGACGGTCATGGTAGGTTTTTATATTGTTCTGTTCAAAAATATATACAACACATATTTCCAAAGGAGTATTTTTAGAAACGTTTTAAGTGTGTTGTGCTTTAAAAATAAACATTCTTATAAAGTTTTTAATATCTCATATTACAATTTAATGCAGTATTGATTCCACCCCAAACCTTAGGCGGAACCTCTGTTGATGTCTGATATGACGGACTTCCTATTAAGGATCATCATGGGCCGAGTTACGAGTATTACAAAATTGAATTTACTTGCGAGTAAACTTAGCCTCATTGGTGAACAAACGCGTGCGAAGAAATTCAAGAACATAGCATAATTATGTAACATGCAATGGCATGCAATGCAAAATTCAAAAGTCCGCCACATTTAATTCTTGCACCCGCTGAGGGTGATACAGTTAAAGATTTTCATCCAAATTTCTCCAGATAGTCAGGCTGAATGCCGACGGGATTCTAAATTTCGAATGTGTCAGAAGTGGTGGGTGGCACAAAAAATTATTTGAATTAAATCGTATGCTTTAAAGAGAACTAAAATTTTGTAATTTTTTTTTTTCACTTAACGTTTACCAGCATATAATAATATACAACGTTTTCCGTATAAAGTGGACTTCACAGGCTAATCTCAGAAAATTCAAGATATGCATTTCATATCTCAAGTAAATGCCTTAAATATATCTATGGTTGGTAGAGGCATTTAGAACCATTTATGAGAAAATAACAGATTTGGAAAAGTGTTCCATGTAAAAGAAAGTTTGGTTTGGAAGATTTTCTTGAAATGTTCGGCCTCATCTTTAGGAGTTACCGACGAAGCTTGGTATTTATCACACACGCACACGCACACACACACATTGAAGAGCCTTTTATTTAAGATACTTGTTTTGGATTCAGGTTGGCTCAAAAGGTTCTATTTCTACTGAAAACTCTATCAATTGTATTACTAGAATTAAATAAATACCTTTTTTTCTTGTTAGGTGTGTAGTAAAAAAAAAGCATTTGAAAAATCCACTTAATTATAAAGTACAAAACCAATGAAATTAAAGAACTCAAAAAATCTCGGAACACTTTAAGATCATTTGTTCTTAATATATATTAGCGTGACAACTTTATTCCCTTAATTTGGTTACTAATCCTTCTAAAATGGAGAGGAATACCTTCTGGAGTCAACGTTGTAAATTGCTATAAAGATACTCCTAAGAAAAACTTAATTGAAGCATTTAAAAATGCAAAAGGTTGCTCTTGAAGGAAAGACATGCTAGAGTGCATCCCTTACGCTACATTAATCTGTGTTAAATACCCGACGTGGTTATTGCTTTGTTAAAATTTGCTGTTATCTTTAATGTGGGGCAGACGTAAATAATGGTGCCTGGAAGTGGACTTGTTCCAAGTCTTTCCGCAATGCGAAAACAGGAAACGTGAACTCCTTTTTTGTGCCATTCTGGCACAAATAAATTCCATTAAATATGTGTTTTCAGCAAACAGGATCAACAAAATGTATTATTGTGATTATAAGTAAAGTAGTATTTGAGGCTTTTTGTCCATTCCCAATTAGTAAAAATAAGTGCTATTAAGATAAGCACTGTACAGGCAACTGAAAGCATACATTCATCTTTGTTCTTAAAATGCCTATAGCCTGATATAAGATGTTCACTAAATTGCCTTTTATTTCCTTCTGATACTGTGTATAAGATGCTTCAACGTATACTGCAAAATTTTAGGTTTGACATTCTCATCATAAACAGAAGAAATATATAAACATTTGGTTTCAAACATTTGAAATTACTGATATGACTATTGAGTTACGGCAGCAAGGTATGTGCTGCTGTTTAATACACAACTTGTCTGGTGTTGCACGGATGCATTCTGCGATTTTATTTTGGTTTGAAAATAATGTACATGCTGTTTTTTATAGTGGTGAGCACGTTTTCCTCTTGTAAAGCATAGCTAGGTATGTAAACGTTTTGATCTCATTTGTCAAATGGAACAAATTGTATGCAATATAAGTAGGAATAATATATTGTAGTTATAAGGTGTTCTATAGTTTTCTCCAAGCCCTATGCCCAAATGCGCGAAGCTGTACTTTGATTGTCCAAGTAGTTTAGATTGCCCTTTACGGTGTTTAAAGGTAGGGCATTTTCTAAAAACTTTCAAATGGTAAGTGTGTAGAATTAACTGTTCGGTAGATTTTGGATGTTTTGAGGTAACCCATGGTTTTTATCAGGTCCTATAATATAATTGTAATCCTGAGGTTTAACATAGCACATTTCTTCATAACAGGTTAAAATGTGGTAGGGATAGTTTTTATAGTTGTTTGGGAGCGTATATTTTCATTGGGTGCCCAATTGTTTTGCCTCTGACAATATCTCAAAGGCAGTACTTAATATCGCTCCAGGCACTTCTTACCTGACCTGCCTCCTAAAGCAGCACATTCCAATGGTTTAGAAATCGTTATTTAATACATTTTATATCATCTCGTAAACTATTTTCACCATAATTAGGACAGTAACGCCTTTTTGGACTGGCACGTAGAAATCCGTGATTTTTTGCTATCCCAACAAAACTGAACTGGAAACGTAGCAGCACCATTAATAGATGTTGCGTGGTATTTAGTTTTATTTTGTTGTAAACTTTATATTTCAACGAAATAGTTACTCCGTGATATGGTTGTAATCTCTACGTATACATTTAGGGACTGCTATCATGGAAATGAATCGGTACAAACTCTCATTTCAGAAAATTGCACACGGAGATAAGTTATCCTACCGGTGTGAAGACGGAGGTAGTCTGTAAAGTAAAACGTAGTTTTTTTAACCTTCTATCAACAATGTATGAATCCAGGGGATAAATGCAATAAAACAAAACCCTTAGTAGAATCAGTCAATGCATTGTCCTTGTAGCAGAAGGAATGTAACTTCCGTTTCAGAGATGATAGATAACCCTTCCCAGCGTTCCAAAAATAATGAGGAGGTTTAATGTAAAAGCTGTTGATGTTTCATCTGATGTTCGGCTACTGATGCAGTTATCGTTAAACCATGCGTAACCTGCATGTTCTCCGATCTTGTTATAATAGTCCTGAAGCTAAACGAGCTCTGTAACCTCAATTCTCGGGTGAAGGATGCATCGAATCCTCGGCTTGTATTTAGTAATTACATTAAGAAGCGCAACTGAAATGCGGAGTTCATTTAGGGCTCAGAGTTCTTTAATATAATATACACTCGCCTCCTTATGAAATTCCAACGAAGCTACGCGTTAACCCAAGTTCATTTATTACGAGCTAGCAAATAAAACATCTGTCGGTTTGACATTTGCGGGAGCTTTGCTACCAGAGGAGGCCGTATGTTTCTACAGTTCTTTAGTTAACAGTTTGAAATATGCTCCTAATTTTTCTAATAAAGCTTGAAATGCAAATGTTCATAAACACGGAAGATTAAAGATTACTGGTTGAAATATAGTCCATACCCTGGATAGTTCAGCTTAAGAGTTTCAAGTTGTGTACATCCGTGCATGTCGAAATATGCCGCCCAAGTTATGTCCATTGCACAAGATTCCTGTGTGGACAGACACAGAATGCAACGGTTGTGTGGTAAGTCTTGACCAGTTAAGTCCAGCGATCTGCATTAATATGCATTGTTCCTTTTATTGGGTCATACACTATAACGTTTTATAAATCTCATACAACTAAATACCGAATGCTGGTTTTACTACAGTGTAGGTCCAGGTAACACGAAAAATGAACAGTTTGAAGGGCCTCTGTGATATTATTTTTAATGTTCGCTCAAACTTTTCAAAGTGTATCCGGTTCAAGATACGCAATACTAATTGCTGAATATGAATAGAATGTGCAGAGTAACGACGACAGGAAAGGTTTAGTCAAAACGTTTCAGAGTCATCTCTAGAGAGCCTCTCAACTGTAATGTTGTGTTCATGTAGTATTCCTCAATCGTAATATTTTTTACTTTAAATATAGACAATGATTATTGTATACCAAACAACCATGCCTGAATTGATTGGAGAAATAACTTAAATCACTTAGAGTTAAACTGGTAAGAAACTTTCACTACACGATTCTCCTTAACCATCGACTATTTGGTTGGAAAAACAAAAGTTGAAAGAAAAGACTAAAATAGATAAACTGCATTAGGTTTCGCCTTAATACGATTTTAGGTGCCATTTTAGAAGTAAGCTATGCCATCAGAATCATTGACCTAAATCCATGGAATTGCTTTTTACTGAGGCATTATAATGCTGTCGTTAAACATTTTTTCGAATATAAAATTAAGATTGACTATATCAGCTCACCTGCAGCGTGCCCTTTAAATAATGCTGGTAACATAGGAATTTATTAAACTAAATAATATTATTTCCGGGGCATGCTCTATTTGGTTTTAGTGGCGACAAAACTCTAAAGCTTGAACGATGATACCGTCCCTGTTAGGCATAACATTGGCATAATAACCGCGAAAGTCACATTAAATGTATAATTAAGGGCGGATAGATACCACACTATAAATTCGGCTAAATTATATCAAGTATAGGGTATAATGATATAATTTATAGGTGCAGAAACCAAACAGGCAATCCCAATACATATATTTTATTGCAAGCACGTGAAACCAACGTGTAAAGAGAGCCGGGAAAATGAACACTTACCCTCACATGAATTTTCCTTGTGTTAAGCCGACAAAGGGAGCACTATTCGAGAATCGCCCAAGGCTAGACCCTAGTCGCCAGCCGATGCATTGTTCTGCACATGATACGTGATGAGAGAATAGACACCGGGGATTTAAGCTACACATTTTCAAACGTGCTTCTGCATTTATTACCTAGGCCATGGAGAAGTGAAAGTTGCGTGGAATACATGCCTCAGAAACTAGAAATTGCGATGAAATTTAAGAATATGGATGAAACACAACTTATAAGGAACGAGTAACAGGTTACATGACTTCTAGAGTGGCCGAAATTCGGCGAAAGGAAGGGGAAATTTGTGCAATGGCGACGTTTGATGTTTGCTAGGCAAAATACTGTTCTGGCGAGTGAAAGGAGCAACACGTACTAAAAGTTCGCCAGTCTGTGTTCGAGAATGGACGGAACAACAAATTAGTTGGTTATCAAACACTCTGTGTTAGCGAGTGACATCATCAAGGTTTTATCAAACTCATTTGTTGTATAATCCTCCGGAAATACTCTATTGCGCGAAGTAATGCTCTCGACGTCCAGAAAGGACAACGCGTAGCTTCATACATCACTCGGGGCGTTCTAGATATTTACGAGTTCACTCGCGACTGTGATTCAGACTAGCTGTCATGTCACGCGCACAGCAACGGGCAAATCCTAAATCTCGCGCCTAATGTGCGAATAACATCAACACAACAGTGACGAGTGGGGAAGGCGACATGTATAAATAAACAAGCCATTCAACGGTCGTGGTGTCTTCTATGTGATAATACGCATACACTGTCAGGACGCACCCACTCCCTGAAACCCAGAAGAGGGAATTAATGCAGACCTACCCTGAGAAAACCCCGACCTGTTGTAAACCTCCCATCCGTAGCCCTCACCCGTCACATATCCTATCATATGAGGTGTTTAGTGCCGGGAGGGCTCAACGAGGTACTTAACGGGCAACTACCGCCTCAACGAGAAATATGACAATTTTATGTATCTTCAAGTAAATCGACTATTGTCAAGCTTGCAAAGGGGCATTATGAATTTCATGCATGTAATATCAGCAGCTGCGAAACAGTAACACTTGTTGACAACGTGAGTTACCGCCCTTTTACCTGCTAAACACTTGCAACTCTCGGAAATCCCAGTCACGTGCCTAAATTAACATTGACGCACATGTTGATCTGCAAACTAAACATTTAGCACATTGGTGGGCTGAGAGTTAAAATCCGAATATATTACGGCTTGTGTGTTATAAAACAGCAAGATATGCTTTTACTAGGATGTTTTCCCATTAGTAATTTAAGGATAGCTGGTATTTCGTTTGTTGTCAGTCAAATTAGTAATATTAACTAATAATAAAATAAAATGCTACAAACAGTAGAGACCTCTAATAGGTTTCCCGTGTATATACGCATTTCTTAAAATTAAAACCTTTTTCAAAACCCCTGTTCCTTTAGTTTTAGTCATGGTAATGATTTAAGTAACTGATGGTAAAAAGGCTTTAAAGTTTTATTCTTTATAGTTTCCTGAGGTACGTTGAAGTACATGGCAACAAAACATTTGGGGATTCAAGAAAGTTGGCTTAATTTTGAAATATTGCTGCATATAGTTGAAAATTATTTTGTATAATTTATAAGGATACAGATACCTATGATTTAAACTAAAAGATCCAAAAAGGAAGAGGAACAGAGACTGAAAAGAAAGAAACGACATTATGACGCAATTTGTAGTAGCTGAAGAGAGCCATAACCGTATGTGCTTCATTAAATTCTATCTAGAGTTCTTGGAACAAAAAAGCCAATTTCTATAATTCAGCAAGTTGAAAATATTCAATAAAATGCAACAAAAAATTTGGCACAGTAGGTTTTATTAATGATCCGCGAAGCTCTTCTGAAATTAAAATATAAAAAGTGCTTACAATAAACGGTGGAAATGTAACCAAAATCACGTAATTTAACCATTGTACTGACTTACCTAACGTAATCCATTGCGTAATAGCCCAAAGTGGGCCTGAGCCAACACGACTGGCGGCCTCACGCCCACATACGCAAGGTAGAGGTGGGCGGTCACCCAACTGATTTGGGGGTGGAGATGTGGTCAGCATCTCGGTACCCCCAGTAAAAGAGTTGGCTTTCCAGACCAGGGTTAGCTAATCTATCGTAGCATCCTCAACTTCCTCACGATGCTTAGTGGGCACCGGTACTATACCCGGGACTTAAAATCTGCACCTCCCCCTTCATAGGTGGGATCGATCCCGGGCAGGACTGTGTTACCTAAATAAGGTTTGTATACAAGCTCGTGCATGCTTCTTGCAGACATTCACCATGCAATGGAAATGTCATACAGGTTTTGTTTCGCGTATTGCTACTCCGGTTGCTATGTGTATTTATAGATTGTCATTTTTGTTTCGAAGTTCTCTTGTGCATTTTGTGATTTTTCATTTTCGGTTATAGTGAAGCCATGGGCGCTAGATATTGGAGTATCAAGTGGAGACAGTGCAACATTTCAGACATAGGTAGGTATTCTTTATACAAGGAATTTCCTTTACATTCGGGCTTAGCCATTCCTTTCTTTTGCTTAGGAAAACGTACCATTTCTGGTTACCAGTAATGACTTTGAAAGGTATGATCGATGTTGTCCACAAGCGAACCGATACTAAGCAAGCAAAGAGACATCCATGCAACCGGTATTTCAACTGAGCATTGAGTGCAACTGTCCAAATATGGTAAACATTAGCATATCGTATTTGCCAGTTTTCGGGTACACTACGTGGATCGTGTTTAAACGATCTTCAAGGTCAATTAAAACGATCCTGCTGAAAACGAGACAATCATTATCTTTCTGTGCTCTTGTGTATGGAATTATGCCAATATTTCAGGTCGCATCTATTGCTTTTGCCCCTCTTTGAACCCACAAGAGAAGAATATATTGGAATTTTTTTCTCGAATTCACCCTTTTCCTAGTTCCACGGCTTCACTCATCCGTAAGAATGAAATTCCCAATCTGTAAACCCAGGCAGATCAAATTAAACTTAAACACAGCGGCAATCGATAAAGAAAACATAGCAATCGAAGTAAGGAAACCGGCTACTGAATTATACATCAGACCAATATTAGCAATATTTTCTGAGAGACCGAGAAAGCAACCATCGCTACTGATCTGCCTGAAAAAAATATATTTGCATTTTATATGTTGACAGTGACTTATCACATTGTATACTTAGGTAATCGAAGTTCCCAATAATATTATGAACATTTGAATTTTGTCCCCCAAGTTAGTGAGAAAATTAACGCAATTATGTAACCCAAAATAAATGCCCTACGCTGGAATTTTAAACTATTCATCATTGTAGTGGAAAAGAATCAAGTGATAAACAAAGCTAGCATTGGTTCATGTTACTGTAATTTATCTATCAAATAATTCAGTCATGCTTTGAGTTTATTTTTCAGGCAATCACAGTATGAATGACAGAACGGGAAAATTGGCATGCTATTATTGCCACTTTTATTCAAGAAGCATTAAGATTTGTGGATCCCTGTGATGAAACGTTAGTATTGAAGCAATCCCGTTTATAAATGTTCCGGTAGTATAATCCATATTCTTCAAACATAAGAAACCACGAATCAGAAGTGCCAGTACGTACAAAAAGCGCACCTGTTTTTTGTGCTCCAACGCATTGCTCGCCTGGTGGCTGAAACTGCCATACAGCTGTTTTTGCAGAGCAGCACACGATGTTTGCAAGCAAGAAAGTGCCTCTTGCTCAGAAGACAAGAGCCTCCTCATTCTCCACTTGCTACCGCGTGCCCAAGTGCTACGTAACGACACAACGGCTGCGTGACTCGTCAACCTCATATCTAGATGGTCGTCTTTTCTCATATTCATAGAATTGCAGATGATATAATGAAGCTTGTCTCGATTAGGTTAAACAATTTTAAAATATGTATATCCAATAGCCCGTTTCTGGAATCTATACCAAGCCTTATTGTGCAGACTATTTTTATTCATTTTTAAATCAAATTACATAAACTGATTTATAAATTTTTGCAAGCATAATCTACTTGTTACCTTAACTAAATAACTAAGTCTACATGTTACTGGGTTCCAGTAGCCTTACAAATCTACTCCTATGAAGCGATAAAATCTACTCCTATGAAGCGGGGTACGAGCAATGAGGTACTCTCAGGGTGTGCGTGGATATGTATGAGCAAGGATGGTTCAAATGACACTGGAATGCCTGTTTCAAACTGATTTAATGAGTGCTTCTTTTTATCATCACATCAAACTCTAAGTTGCCGACCAAGTGTTACCAATAATTCACTGTTCAGAGTTACCGTATGTAGACTGCTTATTACTCGATGAAACGTACATATGAACCGACAAAAATCTCCCATCGCTTCTCATCTACCTTCGACCAAGACAGAGGCGATGACCTTAATCGGCCCCAAGCCGCGGACTGCCTGTCCTCACTGTGCACAGCTGTGCATGTGTGTGTGTGTGTCACTTTCACTTCTGGAAAGCCCGCTTATTCATCCAAAACTCCTTTCTGACTATTTTGTCCATTGTGATTATTAGTCTCGGCCATGCCATTATTAAGGGTCCGAAGAATACCTTTTCTAACGGAGTCAAGTGCTATCCTTTTAGAACTTTTGCTAAGAAAACTGTTTCTTACGTTTCTTTTGTTAAAACAACTATTCAACCCAATGCTATTCAACTCAACTGCACGTGCACGCGTTTCACAACAAATATACATTCCTTTGAAATCCATTACGATTCTTTATGCATTGCATCCCTTAACTTCGGTATCACCTATAACCTAATCTAAAAAGTCTTTCTTTTACTTTACTTCTACCCCAACAATGTGTTACAAGTATACATTTCTACTACAGCTTTAATTACTGTAACAGACTACGAAAGACTGTTTCCTACAATTTTAAATTTCCTCTTCTGCAACTGCTGTCCAAAGCTTCCTCCTACTCCTGAAGGGACTGGCATCAGTAGATGAAGCTTGGTCGTCAGTTCCTGATATCCGGGTTTTCATCTTTCCTCTTCTGCATAACCATTTGTGTCTCTCCGCTCTGATTCTCTCCATATACCGCCTCTGGCTCTCCTGGGATACTTTTTTCGGTGGCTTCTTCCTTCCGATATCATAACTAGCGTCTTAACTTAGGTCTTCTCAAGTCTAGTAATCTGTCTCTTCAGTTTCTCTTGGTCCTAATATTTCCCTCCGACGATCTCTTAAGTAATATTCTTTTCTCGTGGGTTGAAATGTTGCTATATTTATTTCTTGAACACCTTTGTCCTCTAACGCCGTAGCGGATATTATGAGACATATTTTCTAAATGTGCATTATCTTCTGCTTCCCTTAAGATATTCCATACGCCTTTTCTTGAAGTTTCCTTCGACCGTCTTCTAGTAGTTGACTATATTTATTGCACTCAAAAAAAAAAAAAAAAAAAAAAAAAAACATGTTCAGTCTTGATTAGGGTTGTAAAAATACTGTACAACCAAAACGCATTCTATAATACTGATTGGACATAGTTTAATGCAGGCAACCTTAATTACCGCAACTATCGCCGTTGTGCATAAGCACCAGGCGAATTGTCTTGTCTTTGTGCAACGTGCAATGGTATAACAGTGGAGTAATCGAGACTAAGCTAGTCATGGAAGTTTTTATCCAGGCACTTTCCGAGCCAAAATGTCGCACCTTCTAGCTGATGAAATGGATTGTGTGACAAACAACCAATAAGTTTCCTAGCTCTAAACTGCTTAATGCATCATCATCGTCAGCCAGAAATCTGCCCAAGTGGTTTACCATGGACGAACAACAACAAAAACCAAGTACAGAGCTCCGTAAAAGCCCAAAAGCTGGTTTCGGTGCAGTGGAATCTCCGATACAAAAAAGGCGCATGCAGTTCTATGAAAATCAGTTGAAAATCAAAAACCGAAGTAGTCTTTTCCCGAAGATGTCGATTAATGTTGGAAATAGTTGCACAAATTAGCTGTGCACCTTTTCATGGTGATTTGCCTTCTGTTGAATGATTTTCTTGAATGTTTCTATAAAAAGTCAGTTCTGTCATATGTTTTGCTTTTTTTGTTTTCATGAAATCTTATTCTAAAAGGGGTATTCTTTAATTATTTTCGTTTCTTTTGCCAGTATGAGTGCAGCTATTTTTCATTAAAATTTAAGCAAAGTCGTGAAAGTATTGGAATAGTCATTTTATTCTTATTCTATCAAAGTTGCTACTCATATTCCTTAGTTATGGTTGCCATCGATCCGATCATTTTTATCAGTGATATCAGATGTCATATCGTACAATACCCCAATTTGGCACACCAGTTTATCGGTTTTCCGCCAATTGTAGTTTTCAGCTATTAGTGTCGCGATGTATTCTATCCTGTTTAGCAGGAATTCTAGCTTTCTTAAACTAATAGGTTGTAATAAAATTGCTTATTGTTTCACCATGAGGATGGCGGTATACATATTTCAAAATCAGAACCTGTACAAGCTGGGCTATAAATTTGAGTGGTGGATCGAAGGTCCTCTCTACTAAGGGTTGAAAAGGGTAAAAAGAAAGTTAATAGGGGCAGAAACAATTTCAGAATCACACTAATTTATTTCTGAAATATCAATTAAAGGAACTGAAATTTCTTCAGACAAATAGCATATGGTCCTTCTATACTCCATAAAGCAATTTTTCTTTAAGTTCTGAAACAAAGCTTTTCCATGTTTATCCGCCACCTGCATCAAAATTTGCGACCAGTTTTGCTGGAACTGTTTTATTTTGATCGAGTAGCTTCTTTGCATCATCAGTTCACCATTGTTCAATTGCCCGCCTCGTTAGCGTAGATGGTAGCATGTCTGCCTCACGCTCAAGAGGTCCCGAGTTCGAATCTCGGTTAGGGTGAGTTACCTGGATAAGGCTTTTTCCGGGGGTTTCCCTTATCCTTACAGACAAATGTCGGGTAGCTCTAAGCTCCATGGAAGATTTGAGCATCGTTTCACCGATTTCATTCACCATTCCGATATGACTTGACGTTGGAAGACGTAAAATTACCAAAAAAAAAAAAAAAAAAAAAAAAAAAAAGTTCAGTTCAGTTTCAATTCACCATTGCCGAAAACCTGTCGGTAGGCCTGCATTGGTGTACTGAATTAGGTTTGTCCAGCTTGGCAACGTATTGAATATCGCTGTCCTTAATAAAATTACTTGTAGTCTGGCATAATGACTTAATATCTTCTATTTTAAAACAAGTTTCCTTGTTTTCTCTACCATTTTCTGATTAGTTGGAGGAGGCTGAGGTCCACATCTTGTATTTCTTGTCACCGAAATCAAGATAATGTTTAAAAAGCGATTGATCCGTCCCACGTATACGCCTAGTTCTTTGAAATGATGTAATATCAATGAAAAATCAAGATTTTGCCCTTGGAAAAACTGGGCTACCTGAATATTTTCTTCCTGGGTTGATTTTACTTTCGGCATGACTCGCTCAGAACACATCATACACCCATGCAAGTAACCGGTGTACTGAATGCCTGCTTGAACCGTCAACTGCGGTTGTGTACGGCATTTAATGAGTTGAGACCGTAAACGGTATTCAACCTTTAAATCAAACGCAACAATGAATAGATATTTGTAGGTTGTATCAGTAGATTGGAGTACCTTGCTCTAATTCTCGACTACGGGTTTGAGCATGCACATGAATCAAGTGAACTCAATATCGTGACGAATATTGTGGCGAAGCTCGTGTGGTGTCAGCCAAGTAATCGATAGTGGAGTTGACTATGACTACTCTTCGACTAAAATAAGACCTGAAGCTTTCCTGGCGACGAAGATATTCCAGATCTTCTCGGGAAACAAGCCAAGTGAAAAGACTATTCAGATCACGTTTCGGAAGCGTTCATCGCTCGCATTATCAGGATATTTTAAGAAATGCCATAACCACAAATTGCATTACTGGATATAACATAAATATCAACAAAGACAAAACACTACCAATATTCGCAATACTGAACAAAAGACTGTTTCAGTAAGTTAAATGCCAGGTCAGGAGATGGCGCGAGTGTAGAAAATTAAGTCAAAGAAACGTAACTACTTAACTTGATGAACAAGCTGTTTAGATCTGTGCTTCTTAAGCCGACGGATTTCATTTTAGGGCCGGTTTCCAAGAAGAGCTGAACTGAAATCCAGCTTCACGATTAAGCGTGCTCCTCTACGGAGGAAATGGCCAAAGCCTCCTTAACTCTCCGCTCCCTGTAACTGTTGCATTTTGCCAAGATGGTCGTCTCCCGGAAGTTGGCTCTATGGTCGGTATCAAAGCAATGCTCTGCCAGTTCAGACTTCTCAGGTTAACGGTCATAACGACCTTATAGCCAACTTTCGGGAGACGACCATCATGGCAAAATGCAACAGTTACTGGGAGTGGTGAGTTAAGGAGGCTTTGGCCATTTCCTCCGAGAGGAGCACACTTAATTGCGATGCTGGATTTCAGTTCAGCTCCTCTTGGGAACCGGCCTTACAATGGAAATCCGTCGGCTTAAGAAGTACAGACCTACACAGCTTGTTCATCAATTTAAGTAGTAAAGTTTCTTTGACTTAATTAATTTTTTACACTCGCGCCATCTCTGACCTGGCATTTAATTTACTGAAACAGTCTTTTGTTCAGTATTGCGAATATTGGTAGTGTTTTGTCTTTGTTGATATTTGTATTATATCCAGTAATACAATTTGTGGTTATAGCGTTTCTTAAAATATCCTGATGATGCGAGCGATGTACGTACGCTCCCGAAACGTCGATTTCAAATCGTCTTTTCACATGGCTTGTTTCCCGATATGATCTGAAATACATGGTCTTCGACTGTTCACCAATCTGCTTTCGGGTATATTCTGGAATATTGCATTAATGTAGCTCCATAGCAACAGAGGACTATAAAAAGACGCAGATCGGAAAGAAAGAAAATCGAAAAGAAATGTTGGCCGGGTTCTAGGTAGAGGACTAATACTTGAAACCATGAGGGTTTGCCGTTAACGTCCTCAAAAGAGAATTTCTCGGCGCCTCCCGGGCACGCTCTGTTCAACACTTCAGCTCTTCACAACTCCACTACATGCAAGAAGTTGTGAATGATGCTTGTAAATCATCCCCAAGACCTTGTGGGCTCTATTTTATAATATTACTAGTTTTGCTGGAAAATGTATGAAGCAGAGCACGATTTGTGAATATATCACAGTATTGTTTTGCAGTTTGGCGCCTGCATAAATACGAATCGAGCACGAGTTTGCTTTAGGCTATCGGTTCAAAACTAGGTAGGGCCGTGGAGCACAAATTCGATGTGTATTTTCTGTGTGAAGAGCATTCGTTAATTTAACGAAGATATTTCTCATGTCAAAATATTGTTGCAGAATGTCAGTAAATAAACATGTAGACCTTTATTAATAAGAACTCGAAAGTTGAGAAAAATCAATGTTCTTTTCAACCGCCACCGTAATAATGTTCATTTTGAACCATTGTAGGTCGCATGTTGTATTTTAATTTAACCTTTTGCTCCCTTTTTCGGGGACGTTTTGCACATTTGTAATTTTTACCATCTTCTAGATATAAAAGATATCAAACGGGATGGCTCAGGGAGCAGTGTCTGGGTCTGCATTCGAGGTGTGGTTTCGATTTGCGTGGCCGACGCTTTGGAACTTTGAACTTTTTCGGGGCTGTTCCTAGGTCACTAGGCGAATACTGGGATGAATAAATACATTTCCCGAATATCCCCTTCCTCCATTTCATCTCAACTTTCATCCTCATTGGCTCTTTGAAGACTCGTGTCAGCGTTAATTTAGGCATGTTTTGCATGGAATTTGCTCTCTGTAAAGTATCGTCCTCGGGATGGGGGAGGTCTTCGGGTTCGAGGCCGCCCCCCCCCCCCCAGAGATGTTGAAAGCCCGAGTTTCAAACCTGGGATTTTCAATCTCTAGCTATTAGGGACCCTGTCTTTTGTGGTCTATGTGCGTGTGTGAAATCAAGATTCCATAGGATAGGATAGAATCGAATCGTACGGCGGGGATTCGGCATCAAGAAGGGCATCCCCGGTAAGAAAGATGGTGAGAGTAGACAGAGGGCGTGCGACCCTAGGAGTAGTGACAATGCAGCTGGCAGGATCCCTATTTTTTACCAGTTGGAAACTCCCCTGCAGACCAATGCAACCGGTATCCCACACACCATGGTCCTGAAACGGCCCACCAGGCCGGTCCGGAAACCGGAGACCGTCCTACCAAAGGAAGAACCCATAAATAACACAATTGGGAGAAAATACATATTCCCTTTTGATAGTGGCCATTGTAATGATGCTGTTGCCTAGTATCATCCATTATAGTCATTTAAGTACGTTATTAAAGCTAAATTTCCCTCAGATTTACTTTTTGATTTTAGATATTAGGTCCTTTTTCGGATGCTTAAACAATTTATAGATTTTGAACTTCCAAGTGCTAGCCATTAAAAATATGGAGACAAGACTTTATTGGAGATAGCCAGCATGGTAATACACAAAATGTTTTATTGATATGTGTCATAGACCCAGATTATAAGCAATTTGTCACCATTGTGTTCAGCAGAGTAGATAGCATTATTGACGCATCCACTATCACAGAATGGTGAACTCTACATCAGATTGCTGGACATTTTCATGAATCGGTCTCGCCTATCCATAGACGTGCTACCCTGTTGATCCCTGCCGACAAGTTGCTTTTGTTTGATTAACATTAGATGAATTTTATCATGAATTTCGAATGATTGAATTAAATTAAGCACTACGATTTTTAATTCATAATGTGCGTATTGTCTTACGCAAGGAGAAAAAGAAAGTTAATTTGGTCTATCTTTTTAATCTACCAAGTGGCACATTTACCCGTTTTAAAATACTGTGCACAAGGGTATACGTGTTCGCATCAACATATACCTGTGAAAAGACATTTTCAAAAATGAAATACACCAACCGAAAATATAGTTCTGCTATGAATGACACGAGTCCGTTTTGTTGATTGGCAGCGCAAAAATGAACCACAATGGTCTGCAATTACAGTTGGTTACGTTCTCGTTGAATTTGAACTGCTCTTAGCGTAAAAATATTTCATGTGAAAGGTGTTAATTTCTTGTGAATTTTGTTGTCACGATATTGTCAGTGAAAGATCAATTATTTTTTTTTCTTTAATTACATAATTTATTAATATGAAAGTGTAAATTTTAGTTCAGTAGAACGATATATTTGAAAACTAAAATGTGCGTCTCGTGCTTAAGAGTTTATGACTCTGTCTTAAACTTATTTGGTTTCGCCCGCGATTAATTCTCTGATTGTTAATGGCGCACGTTATAAAATTTCGGCAGTCCCTGCAGTAGACATTGTTACGTTCGCCTCTGACAAAATACGTCTCATTTAACTTGGTGTTATATAAAGCAAAGCATCCTGAAGCTCAATCCTGCATGAATTATCCAAGTTGGTGAATAAAAAAGTTGTATACCATCTTGATGCAAAAGAATTACCAACTATTGTAACATAACTACGTTTATAGGAGGTGATTGATCTGTCATTTCAGTGGCTATCGGCAAAGTCCGACGACATCTCTGTGTGATCCTTGGAAGCATATTTCGTTGTGCAGCCATTTGAATTAGAGGACATATATTTTTATGTACCACTTTCTGTTAAAATTAGTTCGTTGAGTTATCAACATCCTATTTTTTACATGTATCACTCACTCCCTCTTATATGGGACACATTTCTCCACAGTATATCACTGCACTGTAATAGAACATTAATTACCGTTTTGCATATCCTTTATTATAATGCCTAATAAACCTAAATACTAATGAACTGTATTTGTGTATCTATAGGAGCCATTATTAACAAAACATATGTAATCTCATCAGGTAATATACTGGCAGGAATTCGTTAAGTTATCACTCTTTAAAGACGTACTTAGCTTGTAAGCGTGTGACAGGTGATATAAGGTAGTCGTGATTTTGTCATGTTTAAAGCAGCACGAGAGGGTTAGGTAAGGAAGTAATGGCAGTACCTTCTGCAGAAAATGTTACCACAGAGGTGCCTTCACGACAATTATTCTGTGAGAACCTCAGCAGTGTATTAATTGTAACCCAGGGAATGAACTGGGTTTTATGACTTCAGGGAAAATTCACTTGTTTTCACGTTTTGAAGTATAAATTCTATTCTTTTAAGAGTACCTGTTCATATATTCGCACTACACATACAAAATATTTTAGCTCTGAAAGGGATTACAATTACTCCTACAACACATACGTATGCTGCATGCTAGCAAAACCCAGGGAAATTCCACTACGCACTGTGTGTGTGAGTGTGTGTGTGTGTGTGTGTGTGCGCGCGTGTGCGTGTGCGTGTGCGCGCGCGTGTGCGTGCGTGTGTGATACTATCATGTTACAATAACTATTAAATAGCGTATACTCTCAGTGTGGTTTAAAACATACTTGCTTTCGTGGTCGCAGCTTGGTACCTTTTGCTTTTGACTCCATTGTAACCTCGGCAAGCACTCGGAAAGTGAGGTTTCCTATCGAAAACCGATCCCATTTTCCTCTAATTATTACGAAGATGATCTTATGCAGCAGAGAATGAGGGAAATTCGTTCAACTGACTTCCTCACGGGCTTTTTTGTTCCCGTCGTAAAACCTTCAACGAAAAGCTTTGTCTAAAGAGCACCAGCAACTTCATCACTTTACCATTTTTATCATGTTAGCAAACACAGTGAAGCGATTATACTTATAAGTCAGAATCAACAAAACAGGTACTAAAGCTATATACACGGTATATGGGAGAATTTGTGAAGACAATGTCCGGTGAACGTGTACTTAGGTGCAGTGCAGTAAAGCCGCAGTAAAGATGCTGTGACTTGTGGGTTCGTGGAATTAAAGGTCTAACTCACAGAAATCCAAATCACTCTCCACTTCCGTAGAAATACGCTTCGTGCACCTCTGATAACTCACACACGTACGCAGTCTTCCAGTCAGTCTGCACACTGCTTAGTAGGAAATGCACTCCTTACGGCTTCCTGCCAAAAACTAACTGACTAATGACCATGACCATGACCATGACGTGCTGGCTGACTGTATATAGCCAGAAGGTTTTTGCTGCGTGCCCACCCGTTAAGGGTTTTACCGCAGGTAAGGTATTTTAACGGGATTTTGTAGGATGGATATGGTGTGGGTTTTTAGATTAGAAGAATTTTGTGAGGTTACAATTTGTACCTTCGGGATGAACTGACTAATTCGTCCAATGCATCACTTATATACAAAAATTGCAGTATCTAGAGATTTTCCGACGATTAGCGAAGAATCTGTCTTTCAAGGCGGCAGGAGGGGGGGGGGTCCAATAATTTCTGGTTATTTCTCTCCCCACCCCTTCTCTCCTCGGCACGTCATTAGCGGTCCACGTTGGCGTAGGCGTGGTTCTAACGCCATCCATCTCCCCCACTCCCTGCTTCTCTCTCCCTCTCTCGCCAAGGTACCACGCGACAATACTTAAAATATCCTTCAGATAAACATGTCTTGAAGTTAAATGATGTTAAAACCAGATTTTTCATGAAATCTCATCAGGTATGACCTAAAATTGATGTTGAAATCATCTGATATTAATAAGTGGTGAAAAAGACTGCACTACTTCCAACCTTTACAACAATGGCAAACATTGATCCTGCTCGTGACAATTTCGCGCATTCATTCGTTTGTCATATTTACCAACTTATTTAAACTTGAAAATCGCCAGGTTTCTGTGACCCGCCCTTTATAAAAGACACCTGCTGCCAGGGTTTAAAGGTGTTATCTAAGCTATTTCTAGCACAAAAGTTGAACTGTGAAAATGTGATGTTTCATCCTCAGCGTGCGGGTTTGATTCGTGCATTGTGTTAACTCTTCCCCAATAGATCCCGATCTCTAATTGGCGGGATTGGAAGAGCGTGCTGACCATATTGTATCGAACTCTGAAGCATAACATTCACCATCAGATTGGGTTAATTCCTGAAGACAAAACTGCGCCACGTCAAAAAATGCCAGCAATGCACTCTAGATGAGCACTTGTTCTGCGCGATAGGTAAATACCGAATATTTCCCATTGTTTTTCTTTCATATCGTTTTCGCTGAGCAATCACCTGTGCTGCAGAAGGCCCGGCTGTCAGTTATCGCCCTTTGAAATGTTCTGGGGATCCTGTGAAAGGTATTTGTATAAAACAATGTGGTTTCTAGAGGGAAAAAAGTGGAAAATACTTTTCAAAAGTTGGCAGTTCTAATCTCGTCTAAATTAAACAAGCTCGTAAATCTACATTCAACATGAACTTCGGCCACTTGGTAGGAATTTTAATATTTGGAAACTTAACATTGTGAATTTGTTAAACAGATCAGTCAATAAGATTCCGCATTTTAAGATACTCAACCATAACTCATATTTTACCCCCAGCCGTTAACACAGACTTACTCTTAACACAAACAGAACCGCCCCTGTGTGCGACACTTTACCGTCTTCATTGAATCTGCTGCTGGTCTCTACTATAGCGAACTATGGATCTTTTGCTCAGGGCTTCTGACGTAAATAATTGCTTTTCCTTAGCACGAAACTTGGCTAGCTAATGACTTACACTTCTGAAAAAATTGTCACATATTGCCTTATACATTGACTTTTGAGTCGCGGAAATTATTTTTTGGAGTTCTTTATCTAAAGAAAACACGGAATATCCAAATGTAGAAATTATTATTCGGCTTTAATCCTGTGTTACTTGGTATATATTGTAATATAAGTTAATTTCATTCAGTTTAACTTTTATTTTATCAGAATGCTGCTGTCGGTTTTATTTAAATTTTAAGGTGGAGTTATATTTATGTACAATTTCATGAACAAGATTGTATACATTCTTTAAAAGCTTTCCAATATGTCATAGTCTTCGATGTATTTGTAAAAGGGGAGGCCTTTTTATACACATTAGTTAGCTGAATACAGAATGTACAATGTTTTTGCCTAAAATGGGATTAAAATAATTTGAATTAAAAGCTACACAAATATCCCTAAAAACAAAGCAATACATTCCAGTATTTTTACAAGTAGTACTAAACATTAGATCCAAGGAAATGAATGTGATGTTTTCCTGTAGTGGGTGATGAATGATTATCAGTGAACAAACAGGAGCAGTAAGAAAGGAGCTCTTGGCGTTAGGGGTTAGGCCTCAACCCCGCAGAACCAGGGTCTTCAGTTACATGTATCTATCAGCGATGTGTGTAATAGCTAATTTGAAATGGAGCATGGTATTACAAGATCATGTTGCTCCCAGCAGTATTAGGGTTAAACCATAGCCAATTGGGTTCCCCCTATCGCACGGAGCGTAAAGGAAACGGGGGCGTCAAAGCAAATAAGGGCTGTTTTTTTTTCCTGTGAAACTTGATGTCATAATTAAATTTGTAGACCCCTTTTTCCCTATTTTCCTACAAATACGTATTTATTTCCTATGCGTATCAGTTACTCGAATAGAGGACCGGGAAAGAAGTTGTAAAATTACCTTGGAAACGTCCCTTTTCCAAAGCGCTATATAAATGTTCGAAGACTGTTGAAAATTTATGATGCAAATTGGTCACTGGAAAGTTAAGGGATTGTCAAAATATGCGAACCAGTCGGTCATTTCGGACATCGCAGTGCATTTTTCAAAATTTTATGACTGTCCAGTTTGTGGACGTGGGTTCGAAACTCGCTCATGACAACACTGCGGCTTTATCCAGTTCTCACTATCACTAATGTGTTTCGAAAGGTAGAGGCAGACTGAACAATTCAGTGGCATAGCCGGGATTTGAATCATGGACATACTGGTTTCCGGCAGTTCTTGACCATTGAGTTACCATTATAACATGCCACTAAATTCAACCGACTCGTATACGGGAACCGCGAGATCCGTGGTCCAAATGCCGGCTATGGCATTGAATTTTTCAGTCTACCTGTATCTTTTAAAACCTTGCCCTACACACGGCTACTGTGGAAGGACAATTATCATCAATTGATCTAAACCTAAAGTGGTCTAAACTATAAAGCATGGAAATAACTTACAGCATAGTAAGTCCCCACAATGTATTTCATTTTATGAGATCCCCTAGTTGTTTCCCGGGAAAATAAAATGGCATTTGAAGAATTTAATATCATAGTAGCTCAATGGTTAGGAGCAACCGGACGGAGAGCGAGAAGTACGTGATTAAATTCCCGGCTGTGGCATCGAGTTTTTCACTCTGGCTCTACCTTTCGAAACTTTGCCATAAACACGACTAATGTGGACGGGAATGAGATGGAATGAGATGGCGGGGGAAACACATCCCGGAGAAAACCCGCCCCACCACAAATCTCACTTTGCGGTTGCCTGGGATCGAACCCGGGCCGCCTTGGTGAGAGCCAAGAGATCTAACCGCTCGGCCACGGCGCGGCCATTAGTGTGGAAGAACAATGAATTACCATCTTGTGATCTAGTTCAAATTCCATTGTATCTATTTTCTTCTTGACTTACCCGCGTAACGAAGTGCCCCCGAAGTCTTTTTGTACCTGAGGAGCCGAATACAATCAGTGTACGTTACAACTGTAGTTACAAACTCGGTTATTGTACTCCACCTGAGAAAAATGAAATGTGTGTGTTTTAACGCCCGCTTTTACTAATTAAGGCATCGCAGGCGACTCCACCTGAGGTCTTATCAGAAACGCGCTCGTTATAGTAGCTGGACATATCTGCAAAACATTCTAGAATATTCTAGCTGTCTGTCACATATAGTATGTCAGACTACTTAAATCCTGATGTAAACATCTGATAACAGCTAATAACTATGATAAGGAATAAGTTGCTTTGTGATTGACACCAAGTTTCTGTCGGGCAACTGGAGGAGAATTCATCATCTGCATAACCAAACAATGCTGACCTGGAGTTTTGTTTTCCTGAAGCTAATTGTCTGCGAGATACTACACCCTTCACTGGCTGACGGAGAGAAGTGTGCTAATCAGAGTGCCCGCCTCGGTAGCGTAGATGGTAGCGTGTCTGCCTCACGTTCAAGAGGTCCCGAGTTTGAATCTCGGTCCGGGTGAGTTACCTGGATAAGGCTTTGCCGGGTATTTCCCTTATCCTGAAAGACGAATGTCGGGTAGCTCTTAGCTCCACGGACCCCGGACTCATTTGAGCATCATTTTACCCATATGACTTAACGTTGAAGGACGTAAATTAAAAAAAAAAGAAACACTGCAGCCTCAACTCTTCCAAGAGCGTCATTACCAGTGCCCTGTTGGACGGTATGCCGGAGGAGGAGATACCAGGTTATCTGGCAGACCAGGGTGTCACGGAAGTTAACCGTGTGCGAGTCAAGCGTGATGGCGTGCTGGTTCCTAGCCGCACGCTCTTCGTTACTTTTGTTCGACTCGACCTGCCTCAGAAGATCAAGGCAGGCTATGAAGTTATCCCTGTGCGACCGTTTATTCAGCGGCCTATGCGTTGTTACCAGTGTCAACGCTGTGGCCATACTAAGACCTCTTGTCGCGGTGTGTGTCAACTGTGGTAAGGGCAGTCATGACGGAGTTTGTCCATTTGCTCCCAGTTGCGTGAACTGCCAAGGCCAACATCCGGCAACCTCCCGCGATTGTCCGCGATACCAGGATGAGAGGGCCATCCAGGAGCTGCGGGTTAAAGAGCGTCTTTCCTTCTCTGAAGCCCGCAAACTCCATCAAGCTCGACAGCCTTCTCTCCTGAAGTTTGGCACTTTTAGTTCTGTCGTTTCAAAAAACCAGTACCAAAGCGTGTCATGGGCACTCAAACTTGCCCTGTGCCTTCCACCGTGGCTACTCGCGTCGCAATGCCAACTTCCGATACCGCCAGCTCCAAAACCGTTTCTGTGAGTACCCAAACCGGAAATTTAAAGTCACACCAAAGCGATCGAACTTCCTTAAAGACCCTCCGGCATCTACTAGTGGCAAGTGTGCCGGCCCGACCAGTTACTATTCACCTCCTCGTCGCTCTCGCTCCCAAGATACCAAGGGGCGCAGTCGCGTGAAAGGGCTTTCCCCTCCACCCTTGAGTATTGGCAACAGTTTTCTACCTTTGACCGCGATATCCAGTGACCCTGACGCTCTTCCACCTGAGGAGCCTATGGAGCACGAAGCAAGTGCTGCTCCAAAAAGCCCGATTCCCATGCGGAATCAGAAGGGCAAATTAAGGCGACAGCCGCCGGCTAAGTGAACTATTATAAGTGACCAGCTTTTTCCATTTGCCCCAGGATGTCCAGTCTACAGTGGAATACACGTGGCGTTCGTAGGCGTAAATCTGCTGTAATTCGCTGTCCCCCAGTATTTTCTACCTGCAGGAGACGAAACTTCACCTGCAGGTTACTTTCACATTTCCTAGTTTTACTCCGGTGGGATTTGATTTCCCACCGGACCTCGGTTCTCCTGCACATAGGGGTGTTACGCTTTTAATCCGGGATGACGTTTTTTTACCAACCTCTTCCGCTCACTAGTACATTGCAAGCCGTAGCCGTTACTCTCAGCTTCCCTGGTCTTTCTTTTACTTTATGTTCCGTTTGTGTACCGCCCTCTTCTCCCTTTGCCATTGCAGACCTCGCAGATCTTGTATCCCAGCTCCCGACACCCTTCTTGTTGGGAGATTTCAACGCCCATCACCCTCTTTGGGGCTCACCCAGGGTTTGCGTAAGGGCGAAGCACCTTGCTGAATTGTTCAGAATCAACTCTCTATTCTCAACACTGGCGAATCTACATATATTTCTGATTCAACCAGCACTCTTCTCTCACCTGGACTTATCTGTTTGCTCGGCACAGCTTGCTCATAGTTTTGAGTGGAACGTCGTCTCGGACACCTTCTCCAGCGATCACCTTCCCTGCCTGATTAGCCTGCTCTCGAACTACACACCATCGTCCCGTGTAGCTACCTGGCAGCTACACAAAGCGAACTGGCCTCTTTCTTGTAGCCTGGCTATCATCGACGACCGTGTGTCCGAAGACGTCGACGAGATGGTAGAGCACGTTACATCTGTGATCACATCTGCCGCCGAACGTGCTATACCTCGATCGTCAGCCCAACCTCGGCGTTTACCCGTTCCCTGGTGGACCGACGAATGCCGGGTGGCGGTGTGTGCGCGCCAGGCTGCACTGCGGACGTTTAAGCGCCAGCCTACTCTGGATAATTTGGTCAAGTTTAAGCGCTTACGTGCCAATGCCCGTTGCGTCATACAGGCCAGCAAGAGCACATCCTGGCAACGCTTTGTGGAGACCTTTAACCACTTCACACCATCTGTGATCTGGAACAAGCGGCGACGCGTGGCAGGCAAAGTTTCTTGTGTTCCCGCCTGGTCTGCGGGTTAGTAATGACATCGTAGTTTCCCTTAGAGTTGTTGCTGATGCCCTAGGAGGCGCTGTTGCTGATGTCTCTAGTTCCTCCCATTATTACCCGCAATTTCTACCCATCAAACACCGGGCTGAGACGCATTAACTATCCTCACACTGCTTGAACCGTGAGTGTTATAACGCCTTCTTCACCATGCAAGAGTTGGAGCGGGCCCTGGTCTCTTCCAGGCCCTCCGCGCCGGGGCCGGATAGAGTTCACATCCTAATGCTGCAGCACCTGTCTTCGGCTGGTAAGCACTTTCTCTTGCAGGTATATAACCGTATCTGGCGCACAGCAACATTTCCGTCCGCTTGGCGCGAGGCCATCGTTGTCCCCATCTTAAAACCTGGAAAGGATTACCATCTCCCTACCAGTTATCGTCCGATCTCCCTCACCAGTTGCCTTTGCAAGGTGATGGAGCGCATATAAACGGGCGATTGACATGTTGGCTAGAATCACATCTGCTGTCTAACGTTCAGTGCAGTTTTCATCGCTTCCGTTCAACGGTTGACCACTTAGTCTCGTTGTCCACGCACATCATGAACTGCTTTCTTTCTACGTAAGATGCAAACGGATTGGATTGGTGGGTTTTAGGGCCCGTCGACAACGAGGTCATTTGGGCCCGTGCAAACGGTAGCTGTGTTTTTCTGACTTGGAGAAGGCCTATGTAATTATAAAATTAGTGTATTTTCGTCCAGTAAGCATTAAACATAATTATGTATACGAAGTCTAAAATTCTAAACAAAGCTACAAAATAGGTAATGTCGAGTTCTACTAGTAATCGTAATGAGAGGGAAGGACGTGTATCAGTCGATCTGCGTAGCTCAGTTGGTTAACCGCTGGCCTATTGATCTCGAGGTCTTCGACTAGCCGTGTGGAAGAACAAGGTTTGGAAAGGTAGAGTTAGACTGAAAAATAAAAAGAAAAAACTGTACATGGCTATTGTGAAGGAACCATATCCATTAATTGACCTATTAGTGGTCTAAGAGATGAAGCCCGAACTTAAACTTACAGCATTGAAAGTTCTCATTAAAGTGTATAGTACCATCTCATATGTATACGAGATCTCCTAGTGCTTTACCGGGAGAAAAAAGGGGGAAATGCGAGTCTATGGAGAATATGTCGTGCTGACATGTTGCCATTGTAGCTCAGTGGTTAGAGAACCGGGCGGTGACCGGAAGATTCGTGGTTCAAATCCCGGCTATGGCATTGAATTTGTCAGTCTGGCTCTACCTTTCCAAAGAACCATTCTGTTGTAGACCTATGGAGGACACAAAGAGGAGACAGATACTTTAACGGAACACGTTTAGGCTGCTGTTTAAAGGAGGCAAATTCATGAGTGTTTATGGATTCCGTTCCAGCAGCCTAAAAGCGCTTTGTTGAAGTATCTCTCTTTCCTTGTTTCCTCCCAATTGCTCTTTCTAGTTTGAGGCAGATTATACTATGTTCTCACAATGTGACTTGGCAGTGTGCACCAACATGTTTAATGGGCACTTAAATTTTGTTTATGACACTAAAGTATCGTGTGTACGCAATGAACCTACCGAGGGTACAAAGATTCTACTCTTGCAGAACTGCAGTCTAGCGCCAACTATAACATATTTAATGACACAAACAAAGTGCCTGGTAAATTATGAAGCTTGTAAATAACCCACCCCTGACTTCGGTGTTGACGTGGATGACTAATTTGTGTGCCGGCTAAGAGAGTTATGATGTAAGTTCTGCATAGGCCTGTCAATTGAAATAATAGTTTCCTTTAGACAGCTGGAAGAAAACTACGAGAACTTTTAACGCGAGACATAGGAATTAAACAACATTTGTGTCAATCCCTTATTGCCAAATTTGGTTTCAATCACATGACAATCATCCTTTGACTTTGCACTTGTTTCATAAGGCAACTTGATTTGATTGCCTTTTACTTTTCATTGTGTATTTTTACATGATGTAATTACTCATGGCGGTTGCATTATGTGATGTCAGTTCAAATGTGATGTCAGGTCTAGGATCTACATGGTGTTATTCTACTGTTATTTTACAAATTTTAGGGCTTTTAAAAATAGTGTATGCCTCAAATGTTTAAAGTGATTTTAGTGTTAACACTTGTATTATAAACATATTACATTTTCTATTTTTAAAGTATTTCTTCCCTATCTCTACCGTAAGAGTTTTTCCTGTGATTCATTTTACCTCTTGATTTATAAAACTCTTATCTATCGGTTGCTGTAATGTAAATTATTTCAGAGTGACGAAACACATGTCAACATTTAGAGGCTGAAACATATTAGAACTTGTGGCGTGTGAACGTTGCTTAAGGCAAAGTTAAGATGCACGTGTCTGAAACGTTAACTGTAACATATAGCATTGCTGACCTAATGACAAGCAACACACTTCCTCAACGAAGGGTGTGTTCTCTGGAGAAGTCTACAGTTCTCCTATTCTCTGATAAGATCTTTTTTACAAGAAGTACTGTCTCAAAGAGTACTGCTTTACATTTTGACATATTTTTCTGCAGACCTTCATAACTATACGTCGTTTTAGGGGAAAGCGTTTCATTAATTTTACGAGAGGCTTAAGCACCTATAGAGTTCGTTTGTTGGAAAAGAGCTGTTAGCTCTGTGCACGCGTCGTGTATACCGTTATGATGGCAGCCATGTGAAACATTGCGGACATTACTGCGTATAATTAATGATTCTGATTAGCACAAATCCCGCTTCCTGTTAGCCATGAGCGCGCACCCATTACCTAGCTTACGGAGTCTCCACGCTCACATTCAGCATTTTTTTTTTTTTTTACCAAGGAAAATAACAGAAAAATTGCAAAGTTATTTTATATATGTATTTGTAGCATTTTAAAGCAGGGGTACGCAAACACTATTTATTAGAAAGCAGTGTGTGTATGTGTATGTATATAGGTGTGTGCGTGCCTGTGTGTATACTTGGTGCTTCTTAGCCAAGTTTCCTTGTTTTATTGCACTGAGAGAAGAAGAAAACGTGACATTAGTCCACTTGACAGAGGGATTGTTATGAAAACGTCATGGCTATCAGGAAGCGGAGGGAATTTTCGGCACTTAAGCGCATATCTTCCAGTTGATATCTCCAGGAGGAAGGAGTGAGTGAAGGACAGAAGGCGACCAGGTGTGGGACGCCACCCTCGGATATAAGTGGAATCCCTAACGTCTTCAAATATTACATCTTGATGACAGCGGGATCTGCTACTGCTCTCCGCGGAGAGGTCTCTCTAAGGGCCCGTCTCACACCGAACGCTAGAATTGACAGTTTCATAAAGCAAACTTTACCTCCACGCGTCTTACCGCTGTCCATTAGCCTGATCCTTTTGCACTCCATTATACGGAAATAAAATGACAGCAAATGGGGACGGAAAAGCTTCACGGCATGATTGTAATCCATTCGCCTACAAATCAGGTAAAATCGCGGGGAAAACCCCTCAATTTTGGCAGCCCAACGAGAATTGAACCAGGAACCTCCCAAATGCGAGCCTCATTCCTTAGAGGAGCAAGTGATGGAGCTACCGTTGTGAGCATAATAAGGACGACAATAATAGTAAACTGTTTTTCTATGTCTGTTGTGCTTTTCCTTCAGCTGGACGCATTGTTCTATGCAGAATTCTTCAGCATTTAATTTTCACCACTGCACCTTCCAGGAATCCGCAACGGTTAAGTAAATTTCTCTTTCTGAAGCATCGAGACACAAATCCAGCAGGGAGAGCTAAGTACTCGATGAAAGCCCACAATGGAAAATTAACTCGTTACCGTTAATCCTTGAAAGTGCCCTTAACGCATAAAATATGCAAGAGACAGCTTCCTTGTGCGAGTTAGCTGCTCTCTGACCAGAAGTTGCAAAGCAGAGCGCACCTCGGTCGTTCACGCCAACTTGCAACGCATTTCAGTAAATTATGCAGCGAATATTAATAGGCATTTAATAAACCTGTCCAGACGAACTTAGGTTTACGCCGTGTAGATAGTATCCCAGAGAAATCGGATATTACTCATTGTTTTTGTTTTGGAAGGCAGAAAGTTATAAGGAAAGATTTGAAGAGAAACCACTAAAATAATTATTCCACGAAGAGTCCCAGAAGATCAACTGGAACAAAACATCCGCCATTGCATGATGTCAATGGGTTTCTATGAATAGGATAATAGCAATAACCTTTTTTTATTGAAAACAATACTACGTTCTGACTGCATCTGGTTTCTGGTGCTTTGCACGATAGGTATGTTCCGAATCTAGGTCTCGGGTTCAGTTCACGGCTGCAAGACAAGAATTTTACTTCAGCGAAGATTATTCCCTATCCCTTCTAGAGTGTGATGGAAGTGTGAGTGAGTATGTGAATTTAATGCAATAGCCAAAAGTAATATCAACCCAAAGATTAACTCCATTATAAGCAACTGAACATCATCGCTGATAACTGACAAGCAGTTGTTCCAAATTTAAAAAGCCAGATGTTAAGGTTATATTGGTGGGCCATTAACAAGATGCCATTTTTGTTTAAATGCAGTTTTCTTCGGGAAAATAACTATCTACTACTGACCACCTACACAATCGTTAAGTGTCAAATAATAATCTGAGATGGGAAATGTTTTTGAATTCAGAATACAAAAGTGCTCTCCTAAAATATTATTAAATAAATAGTGTACATGCCAGTTTTTTTTTTTTTTTTTTCAAGATTGGAATAAACCTAGAAATTCAAAGAAACACGTAACGTGTGTACATGGAAGAGTTTTAATGTTGCAGCAAATCCGCAGATCGATGACTGTGGCAACAAACGCAATTATGTTCTTCTGGAGAAATAAAGTTGGTGTAGTTACAAACTTAGGCTTGGAAGGAAATGCACTGCCCACCTCGATAGCGTGGTGGTAGCATGTCTGCCTCACGTTCAAGAGGTCCCGAGTTCGAATCTCGGTCAGGGTGAGTTACCTGGATAAGGTTTTCTTTCCGGGGGTTTCCCTTATCCTGAAAAACGAATGTCGGGTAGCTCTTAAGCTCTATAGAACCTGGGCTCATTTGAGCATCATTTCATCCATTCATCGCCCGATATGACTTAACGTTGCAGGACGTAAAAAAATGCAATCGGGTTGAATTCGCAACAAAAGGTAGAAATAATTTAGCGTTACCTTTAAAGTTCCAACTTACATATACCTAGTATATTGTAAAAAGGCATAGGAATTTCTAAGTGTTAAAGCCAACACAGAAGGAAATAAGGTTGAACTGTCAACGGGACTCCAGACAAGAACGCCATGGATAATAAACCAGCCCCATCCCTCATGCTATCTAGGGCCCTAGGCGTTTGGAGACAGTACTCGGACTCGGTTTTGCCTGCCAGTAACTGACTAATGGTGTCTCCCGTTTTACATTCTTTGTAATGCAAAGGCTTGTGCTTATATAAGTTAAAGTCAACTGTTACGGTTTCTTGTACCTATGCGCTTATGCATTAAACAGTAGAAGAAATCAATTATTTATAAGTTTGACAAGACTAATATATTTTATAAGATCCATCGACTTTCTAATGTCATTTAGCACGTCATTTTCTCGAGTTCAAGGAGATTAATCCCATTAAAATGCAGCTTTGTCCTAGAGGTGATTTTTATGCATGTTTTAAAGTTTGGACGAGTTGCCCGTATTGTTTTTGAGGGATTCATCCTCTAGGTTAATCGAGCCATTCGGTATGCTGAAATAAATACGTAAGAAAATTTATTATTATTATTATTATTATTATTATTGTTATTGTTATTATTATTGTTATTATTATTGTTATTATTATTGTTATTATTATTGTTATTATTATTATTGTTATTATTATTATTGTTATTATTATTATTGTTATTATTATTATTGTTATTATTATTATTGTTATTATTATTATTGTTATTATTATTATTGTTATTATTATTATTGTTATTATTATTATTGTTATTATTATTGTTATTATTATTGTTATTATTATTGTTATTATTATTGTTATTATTATTGTTATTATTATTGTTATTATTATTGTTATTATTATTGTTATTATTATTGTTATTGTTATTATTATTGTTATTGTTGTTATTGTTATTATTATTGTTATTATTATTGTTATTATTGTTATTATTATTGTTATTATTGTTATTATTGTTATTATTATTGTTATTGTTATTATTGTTATTGTTATTATTATTGTTATTGTTATTATTATTATTATTGTTATTATTATTATTATTGTTATTATTATTATTATTATTGTTATTATTATTGTTATTGTTATTATTATTATTGTTATTATTATTATTGTTATTATTATTATTATTGTTATTATTATTATTGTTATTATTATTATTATTGTTATTATTATTATTGTTATTATTATTATTATTGTTATTATTATTATTATTGTTATTATTATTATTATTGTTATTATTATTATTATTGTTATTATTATTATTATTATTGTTATTATTATTATTATTGTTATTATTATTATTGTTATTATTATTATTATTGTTATTATTATTATTGTTATTATTATTATTGTTATTATTATTATTGTTGTTATTATTATTATTGTTATTATTATTATTATTATTATTATTATTATTATTATTATTATTATTATTATTATTATTATTATTATTATTATTATTATTATTATTATTATTATTATTATTATTATTATTATTATTATTATTATTGGGGTATATCTGATAGCTACAGGCTTCATTTTTAACATTTGGAAATGCGCAACTCGACATTGTTCCGTTTTTGCCCCATCCATCCTTGCGTATAGGTCAAGGCAAATGGTTCTCATGTCAGAATAGCAATTCTGCTATCCACAAATCTCATCATCCGCCATTCATCGGCGTCCTTCTAGCCCTGCGACCCTGAATGCTAAAATAGTGAGATGAGAGAGAATTAAGGATCGAAAAAATTTTAACACGTAAGAATCCAAACCCAAAATTATCCAACGATCAGGGAAACCTATGAAATATCCTTTCGTCAGATTGTTCAGTGTACTCGGTCCCCACGTGAGGTTGGTAGTAATAGCGATGCTGTCATGTCGAGTTAAAAGTTAACTAGAGGGCGCTGAGTTGTCTAAGGCAATAAAGGGGATAGAGAAGTAGGAACATTTGAGAAACTATGACTTGCTAGAGTTTCGACGCAAGTGAATGATGGAAATGAATATTCGTTACACATGTATGTAGATTTGTGTCATGTTAAAGGTATTCGTTTTATCGAGAATCACTAACGAAGACAATTTACGGGTGGAAACCTTTTACAGAGACGAATCCTGTTGCCTTCCCCCATACTTTAATTTTGCTTATTTTTCCCCGTTATTTATCTGCAACTGTACAAAGCAAGAGAGATTACCTGAAAAAATTCACAAACGTATGCTAGGAATTTGTTCTCCCAATCCGAATTAATATTACCCCCGCATTACTACTCTTTCTGGGAGTATAGAACTCTAATTGGTCATCATTTCTGGTCTTTATCTGACACGAATCATATTTGGCTTTTAATTAGATCTATCGTAGCAGAGTAACAATCAATTACAAAGCTGTAGCATTATTTAAACTTGACTTCAAGTAAACCGACCAAACAGATTCGGTCGCATTACATCAATTTTATCCAACTAACATAATCTATATTACTTATGCATCAAATACTTTAAGGAGCTGTTTTATTTTTCCGCTTAATCTGTGCCTCTTTAATCAATAACGTGATGACTGAATTACCATTTTTCAACCAGCATTCTCTTGGATCACAATAATTTGAAAATGATTCAAAGCTTAGTATGTATCAGGATGTGAAAATTTGAAAATATCTTTAACGATTTAATGAACAACCAGACACGGACTTTCAATTTATAAACTATTATTCGCGTACTGGATGCTGTCTCTTGTAAACGTATTAAATTATTGCAGTGGAATGATGGTGGAGCAATAACGTGTCAGATTTTGAATATATTCATCAAAATGAATTTGCATTAGTGACAGTTCCGGAAAAGTGAGCATAAAGAAAACTCGATTTTAATTCTGCTAGGATATGAATGCGTTCGATGGGAAGAGGAACTAAACAGAACAAGTGGGCGGGGTGTTGGAAGTGCAGTCAGATAAAGCAAACCTCCGCATCAGTTACATTTACTACTGAGGATGAAGCGTGCAAATTAATAATTTTCTTTGTGCAGCTGTACTTGCCTCTCCTTCTTTCGGATCGTAACCTTGACAACGTTACACATTGTAAACAAACGCATTCATATCGTGTTAGCAGTGAAATTTAAAATAGATGCATTGCATAACTTGTTTTGAAATATCAGTTCATTAACTGGCATTTTCTGTAGCGCAAATGTATAAGAGTTGTGGATATTTGAATTTTCGCTTTCCAGTTAAGTCCATATATATTGATTCCTGAATATGTCGATAGTGTAGTCAAGACTCCTGGAGGCCACGCAATATTTTCAACTATTGAAGCAAAACTGAAGTTCAGAGTCACAGTACATGTATACGCACATCACTGCAATATTGTGACTTTGTGGGTTCGTAAAATTAAAAGTCTAAGTTGCAGAAATTCAAAATGCTCTCTATTTCCGTAGAAACACAGTTTGTACACCCTTGGCAGCAAGATGATGTAACATAAACCAACACAATCTCTCGTCACTTCTGCACACATAAATAAACAAGAGTTCACGTTCAAATCACAGTCTTCATTTCCAAATGGAGTCCAATTACGACTGTCCGATAAACTAACCACGGCACCAGACGAAACATGAACCTTCCAGCCATCTAACTTTATCTGTTTCGGCAAGCCTTTTATCTCCGCGGTGCACTATCTGTCCCTTTGTGCGCGCCGGCCGCGCTATCGCAATAATGGGTTCACGATATATTAAGCATATGAAGCAATGTTTCTGGAATTAAAATTAACATTGAAATAAATCCGAACTAAAGAGATGTAAAAAAAAAAAAAGTGAGCTAAAACGAAGAAAATAAATACTCATTGTATAATTGTTTCAGAATCAATAAAGTACACAACTTTTTAAAACTTAAACATGTTTTCGGTGAATTAATTGTAATCCAATATGTTTAACGGCCGATCTAGATGCATACAGTAACCGCAAACGGTGGACACTAATGGTACATGAAATGAAATTAACTAAAATAATTGTGAGAAGTAGATTTGTGGAAGACAAGTTCTAGGTTTAAGTATTGCTTTTCTTCGCGCATTTGCTAATTACGATAACTGAGAATAATCTGAAGAAAAAGAAAAAGCTTACTCGGGGAGGGTGGTTCTAGTAGCATTGGTTAAACAAAATCTGTTAATTAAGGCAATTTATATATGAAATTTAAAACGCAAATTTTTGTTTATTTTTTTTTAAATTCTTAACTTCTGCATTCTTGCTACTTAGTTTTTTTTTTTTTTTTTTTTACTTTAAAAGTTTTAAAGCCAAATGACTAATTGCTCCGGTACCATTGAGATATCTGTATTGAACTTCATACTCCATTCTTCCGAAGATCTGCATTGTTCACCTTTCAAAATGTTCTCCTCGGGCCATCGTTTCGAACTGATTAGCTTCAGATTCTGAAAAGAAAAAAAATATAATTATAGATTGAAAATTTATTTGCAGTAGTTAAAGAAAATTATATAGTTCAACTAAAATTGTTTCACAACACACTGAAATGATTGAACGGTTCAGTAATATGTTTACATTTTACTCTTAAACTAAATTTACGACACATATGCCAAATTTCATGTGTTAAAAGTAGTCATAAATAAAAGTTTAATACCTTGACAATGGTTTGACACCGCTCATTAAATGTTTGTGCGTACAATATGATTTGTTAGGATTACATAGTAAAAATGCTGAAGCAATCAGAGGAAAATCGTGGATATATAGATTTTCCTAATTTAGGTAGCTATGAGTCAAGGTGGTATAAACCACTGGACAATTTGTTAGAATTTCTCATGGTAAGCATCTCTGAAATTTGCCGCTTCTCCAACGTGCGTAGTTACCAGGATGTCGCGTATGTTACGTGTAATTATTTCGTAAAAAATACCGACAGAAACACAATTAATGCTGTTTAATCAACCTCTCCCGTTCGTAAATTAAAAACTTTATTGGTTTAACTTGCAACCACTCTAATTGAAACGAGCGTGCTAGAGTATCATCAGGCAAGCTTTGATGAAAGCTTGCAAGCAATTAATTTAAAGGGGTCGAGTTTTCCACATCAAAACTGGCAGCGTTGCTGGTGGTGATCATCGGTGCCAATTAATGTTCATTGATTTATTTAGCTACCAGCGTTAAACGCTGTAGATGTAACGGCGGCCTGGAACAGCAGAAGTTATTTAAAAACTGTGGCGTCCTACATTTCAAACAGATGCATTATATATGTTCATTGCATTTTCTGGTCTGATCAAGGAAACTTGCTCCCCCTCCCCCCACCCCCCGGTTAGTGAATATTCTTCCTTGCTCTTCAGCAGACATCAAAGAGGCATCCAATATATCTACATAAAGATCTTAATCTTTAAGCACTGCGAGCGCACTTATTTCTTTCCCTTCAATTTGTTTTTCTTGGATAGCTTATGCCTACCTCTTTCATTATATGGATATTTTAACGTTGCGTCGTAAATGTTCAATCCTGAAAACATAGGATCTTGCGTCTCTTCACTTATGTGCAATATATCATTGGCAGTTTTTTGTTGGAAATGTTCCAGGTATTCCTGTTATGTTTCCCGATTCAACATGTCAATGGCAGTGCTTTAAGAATTTGGAAACTCTGAATATGCTCAAAATGCCATAGCATGTCATCGAATATTTATAATCGCAAAATTAATCTTCATACTGCTAACAGATTTCGTCCGATACGGTGGCCAATTTCATTCTTGTAGAAAGTTTTAAGTTGGCGATAATCCGAAGTACGAGAAGAGTTCGTATTATCGAATCCCTATCTGATAGCTATCAGTTCGGAAATAACATGCTGGTAACAAATGATTGGCACAGTGTGACAGCCCAGCTTACCAAGAGCAAAGTGAAAGATTATTTCTGAAGTAAAAGTAGTGTAAAATGATCAATAATTAGTCGAGCAAAATACATATGTAAACAAATCGAAGATAAGATTCGACGTTCAGTGTCTCCTTATTATTTTCTTGGCCTCAGTACTTCAGAAAAGAAATGAGACTACTATGTATTGGCCTATGAGAGACATAAATGGCAGCATAATTATTAATATAAGCGGAATAGATGTGTGGGGACGTGAATGTTTAACAAACTATAGAATATGATTCGTCATTGTTACAGGATTGCCAACGAGATTAGGCTTTTCTGACACTAGGTATAATAGCGTAGACATATTCAGTAATTGTTGCAGTATAGGCATCTGTTGCTAAGAACCTTTAACCTTTGCTATAACAGTTTTCAGTGCTTCGGATAGGTAACTTAAAATTTTCTGTTTGTTCACTTCGTACAGATATTTGTACGTGTAATTGGTATAAAGTACATCCTACGCACAGCAGTAGGCAGATTTGTCACGTCGAATTGGAGTTTATATTGTTGATGGTTGTGTGCCGGATTTTACTTCATACCTTTTGAAATTGGTTCATCAAGGGACTTATTAGGACATCAAATGATTAACAGGTTCTGCCAACATCAGAAGTAGTACATACATTTTGTTGTGCATACTGCTTTTAGAAAACATACTTCCTCTTTTAAAAAATCCAGCAGTCCGGAAAGAAAATTCACATCTTTAATATGCACACAAAAGGACGATATTGCAGTTTCTTTTCGCCGTTTTCCAAATGTTTCACATTTTTAACCTGTAATATTTACAGAATTAATTGGTATGTATAATTTGTATAAATTGACTATGTTAGCAATAATGATTTTAACCATGGGTCGGGTACTGGCACTCAACTGAGTGCATCAAACATTTCCCCTCAATTACCAGTTTTGCTACCCTGGCTTATTCAAACTTGTTTGCTCTTCTGTTACGCAAAAGTAGGAACTTGAAAAAATCGGTGATGTACATATATTGCTTTAGAACCCGAGATATGAAAACAATTTTTATTTAAGGAATAGGAGTTGTATTACTTTTGTATTCAACAGAATAAAAAGGCGGTTTGTCTGTTATGCTGTGTACACCGGTTCGTTTATTACACATTTTAATATCAGACAGTTCAATACGAAGCATGTCGGTAAATGCAGTATTGCATTTTCAGTTATTGTTTTCTTATAAGCTGTAATAAATTGCAGTAAAATGAGGAATTAAATTATCCGTTAACTTTTAGCTGCCCAATTTATTCCTTACTAATAAAAGTAACGAGTAACGTAATATAGTTCCATACAACGTTTATCACTATTAGTCGATGTCAAAGGCTCAGGTGCTTGTTCGATTCCGAACATGACATTTTAATTGAGTTTAAAATTAATGCCTGATTAATTGGTCTCTGTAACTGACACAGTTCATTGTCATTAGTAACAACTGAAAATTGCCATGAATAGCAAGGTGTGGTCGTAATTTACAAAAAACTTATTTGGAGGACAGTTATATTGCTCGCGGTTGCCAATTATACTTTCTTTGCTAAAATAAATTAATGATCCAAATGCTCCGCTACGAGTTTCCGACCCATGATTTAAAGTGATGGAAAAATATATTTTTGAAGTAAAAACTGGAGAGACATGCCAGATTGAACCCCGTTTTCACCCAATTCATATATCGAACCGTAGTGCGTCACAATATACTCAAATAATTTTAGTCAAGTACTAAATGGTATATTGTTTATATTTTATTATATGCAGTCGGACGTGTGTTTCTTACACTTACTAGTTCAGAGCACAAGGCCTGCTGCTTACATATGGACAACGCACGTGAATATCACAAGCGGCTACACCCAAAAAGAAGTTACTTTAATTATATTTATCGCTTTAGATGTTGAATTTAACGCTCTGTTTCTGTTGTGGAACTTAAGACGACTAGACTGAGTGAAACAAATGAGCATGTCTGGTTCTTAGCTTTAAAAGCCAATGGATAATGCACCTACAATATTAGGAATGGATGATAGCTACCGCTTTATTATGTGATAGCATTGCTGAATTGTAGACAACAGCTAACACTTAGTGAACTTCTCCAGTTTCTACATCAGAGCGATCCGAGTACATGAATTACTTCACCAAAGTCCCACAAAATACCAATAGGAAAGACTATATTTCAGGTAAACATGTTTCCCAAAAAAACTGATGATAATTTGTAAATTATAATGATCACATAACATTCTCAGTCCGTTATCATTTGGTTTCCCAGCTTTTCTGCAAATTATTCGTTCAATATCTAGTTTTTCTAACAGTGGAAATATCATTAAATTATCTAACACACATTTTGTCTAGGTACATAGCATAGAAGAGCCTATGATGGCATTGGAATGTCTGTATTGAGGTGAGTAGTTTTCTCTTTTCACGAACTGTTTGCTCATTTAAAAACTGTCGCTTAACATTTCAAGGCGTACTACTTCAGTTTTGTAGAATTAACTGAAACATTAATAAACACATCTAATACTTTTGTTTCTTATATTTTGTATTATATGTTATAGAACATTAAACATGCTTTGTATTCATATGAATATCGCAGGTCTTTTAGTTTAATAAAGGGCGTATAGGATTTCTGAGAAAATAAAAATTAGCACAATACCTACTTTTCCATGTAAAGGACTGATTGGGATGATAATCTTTGCCTTTGAAGAGTCAAACTTTTGTTTTTTGAGATAAAATGTCATCGGACACGTAGACAGCATCTCCACCCACCCACAACATTTAGGTACGCGGTAGAGAAATTACAATATGTAAGTTGAGTCTATACCACATTGTTTCAGTACTCCACTCAAACTTCGCTTAGAAAATCACCCCCAGGGCCTTGTAAATACAAACAGCTGAATATCTCATCAGTAATGCAGAATGTTTACGCTTTGAAGCTATTGTTAGATAGTTTTGCAACATTTACAGGAGCACATATAAAAGTGGCTTGAAATGTTTTCTTGTTGAGCCTATTCATGGGTGTGCAGATTTTTTTGGCCAGTGTATAGGACTGGTACCCATGTAGGTGCTATCTGCAGGTTACGTTACTAACATTCTGGCACGGAGAAGCGTGATGCGGATCATATCATTTCCCTTATCAGTTGAATGCTCGCCACTTAAGCTCCACGTATGTGGGCGTTAGGCCGGCAGTCAGGTTGGCCAACCATGCCAACAGACTGTATTTACTATTGCTTAATCTTACTTTTTCCGTCTAGTACAGGTAAGCTAAGGAACTTGTAGAATTAACGTATATGAGGGATTCACTGCAATAGTTTTTAAAGAAATCTTTTTGTAATATGTTCACAAATATCACAAGGTCTAGGACTGTTGATAAATAAACGAACGTTCGTAGTGAAATAACATCTAAAGCTCAGATCCTCCAGTGATATTTATTACAACTATTTCATTTAATTTAACCAGCGTAAAATTTACTCACAGAATGTTAATAAGTGCATAATTATTTACTGTTGTGCATAATTATTTACTGTTGTGCATAATTATTTACTGTTGTGCATAATTATTTACTGTTGTGCAGAGGTATTTGTTGCTAATGTCAAAGCAATACGAAATAAAGTTACAGCTTATACTGCGCTTTACTCTACATATAAAAGAAATAAGTGTAGGTACATATCTTTCAACTATTGGTTGATTCTGGCTCAGTGATTTACAGGAAAACGGATAGGGATACTGAGAAAAACAAAATGAATGACTCTACGAAATTATCGAGAAGCTTGTCTGTGATTGGTTTAACTGTAATATTTTATTATATTTGTTGGTCAGCGTCATACGAACAAAATAGTCATAAATAGTGATTATCACCGGAATTTTTGTAGTAAAATTGAATATACGGAAATATCTACGAAATCTTCTTGCAAGAAGCATAAAATGCTTCGGAATGTTCTATGAACTAATCTGCTCAAATAAAACTAATCCAGTTTTGTTTCCAGCTAGTCAGAATTTAAAATAAAATAAGTGTGACGTTTCGTTGAAATCATACACTGTTGGAAAGGTGGTATCAGACTGAAAAATGCGAGTCAGTTGAAAAATGTAATGTCGTGTAGGCATGCTGCCACAGTAGCTCGGTGGTTAGTGCAAGGAGAGACGGAGATCGGGAGATCAGTAGTTCCAGTCCCGACTATGGCATTGATTTCTTTTTCCCAGTCTGATTCTATCTTTCCAAACCTTGGCCTACACAGGGTTAAGTGTGGAAGAACAATTGATTTCTGTTGCACACTGTTACTAAGCTATTTGTACTAAATTCCATTTCATGGTTTCGAATGCTTTGTAAGAAAGAGCAAACGCTGCATGTTATACTTACGTAAATCAAAACAGCGCGCCCTCATAATCCTTACAGCGCCATACGTCATTTGCCCGCCTCGGTAGCGTAGATGGTAGCATATCTGTCTCATGTTCAAGAGGTCCCGAGTTCGAATCTCGCTCAGAGTGAGTTACATGGATAAGTTTTTCCGGAGTTTTCCTGTATCGTTAAAGACGAATGTCGAGTAGCTCTAAGCTCCATGGATCCTGGACACACTTGAGCGTTATTTCACTTATTTCATTCACCGTCCGATATGACTTAACGTTGGAGGACGTGAAATTACCAATATATATACTTCATTTACAGAAGTGAATCAGCATTGTATTGTATGGAGGAGCGGCGTAAAGTGAACAACATTAGTACTATAAATGAGACACTAACTGGTGACCTTGCGGTTGGCAGCTGTAGATCAACTAGTCTGGACCAGGATCAGTTTTGAGATGCAATGCGATCTCGCAAGTGGCCTGCAGCGACGGTTTCTTAGAAATATTGCTAAGTGTTGAAGGTAGACTACTGCAAGGTGCATAAAATACCACAGCTTCGTCTCGTAAATCAGTCGTACTATGATGGATATCAGGTGTTCTGTTAAGAAACAGGAAATACGTAAAAATGTAAAATGCTGAACGTGGGATATGAAGATGACAAAATGCAATTATGTGTAGAACAAAATGGCTCATACTGTTTAAAAATACAGTGCACTCTAAAACCAATATAATGTCAGATGTCTTGTTATTTACAGGTGTAAATAAAAGTCGGTGTTTGGTAAGAGAGGCTATTAAGAAGTGCAAGGTGAGAGCTGGCTAAAAACCCCAGGAAATAAGCTGGTCTACCTGTAGACTGTTTATTAGAAACAGTGTAAGGAATATGCCACAAATTTCAGCTGAGAACAATTAGAACTGAAGGTTTCACCGTCTATTTGAAATAATTTAGGTGCTGTAAGTATTATGCTATTTTCCGCAAATTCAGTGGTTTCATATTAAGGAACATGTTTATCAAGAACAAGCAGACCTAGAGCCTTGAAATTCTTCATGGAACGTAAGGTCTTGCTTATTTTTAACAGATAGAAAGTTCAAAGATGTACATTAATGTTATAGGTGGAGTAAAGATGTTTTGAAAAATGTATCAAAATTTATTTTGCAAGAAAATTTTTATCTTGGGTTATAGCTTTTAAAATAACTGAAGTTGACTGTAGTGTGTTAATGTGGACTTTGTAAATATCACGTATAAATTTTATGAAGCCCCAATGCGTATATTCACTAAAAACTGTTCTGGAATAGAACGGTGGTTTACTTATAATTTGTTGAATATCAATATATTTTTAAAGTAATTTAAATAAGATAATGAAACCCATCAAAACATTTCGCTGAACAGTGTTTTATACGTCAATACAGTTCCTTTCAAATATGATTTGATGTAATGCTTGCAAATGTGTATTCCAGTGTTGACTGAGAGCTTTTCCATGCTCATTTTGTAGCAGCAGATCTCTTCGGAGATTGCTGTAAAATAGTCGACATTCGACTTGATCGTATATCAGAGGAATATATGCGGGACACATGTTAACAGGAAAATTGACGCTGTATTTCATCCATAGGGAAGTTGGGCCCTGGAACATTTTTAGAATAGCTATATTTGTGCATGTGGCGGTGGTGTTGGAGGTGGGAGGGATGGGAGTTGAAAGGACGGCTACAAATCAGTAAACCGGGGAAATGACAGGACTGACGTTTTCCAACTGTCACTCGCCGTTCGTTTGACATGCCCAGGGGCTTAGATCACGTACCAAATCCCGACAATTTTTTTTCAGGTACACGAGTAAGGCGTTCCCATCAGAACCAATGGTAAACAAGCTTCATCACGCTTTTTGCATTTATGGATAAATGGGTTACTGCGGTAACATGGTGGAAAATGGGAATGAAGAGATTATACGAACTGACGCAGCCCCGGATGTAAAATTCAAAGCCGTTCCATTTGTTACAATTAATTAACGCATTTCCTGCTCACAGTGCATAATAAATGGATTTGGATTTTTGCGAAGTAATTTCAGCTGCAGTTGGGTAGATTTTTTTACGATACGTTATATATGATTAGTAATCGGAAGCTTTGATTTTAGGCTTACTCAATGTGAACACCCAACTCCACACAGCGAGGAATCACAGAAAATTTGCAGTACAAATATGTATTCGAAATCATATTCGTAATCTTTTACTGAAAGTACAAAGAAAACAATGAGAAAATTTCTCAACGTGTCCTGGTATCCCCCGGTTTCGCAAGAAGTAAATAGCATTATTTCCTTGTTGCAATCAAAGATGTACAAGTATGTTTGCACAAGTAATCTAGAAGAGGAGATATGTACACGATGGACAAAATAAATGGGTCGTGCCCAAATTGCATGTACCGATCGGAGGACTTCGTGTACTCACATTAACGAACCGCAGGCTATTTGTGCTGAAAGGATAGAAAGATATAAAGTAAAACCTCTCTAAAACGCGATCGTTCCGGCGTTTATTTTTCGTTTACACAGGTTTCGGTCTTGCAGAGGGTTGTGTTTGAATACAAAGAAATTACAAAATAATCGCACAGGTTTACTGTGAAGGAATAATACAGAATGAAGTGTAAATAATAATAATAATAATAATAATAATAATAATAATAATAATAATAATAATAATAATAATAATAATAATAATAATAATAATAATAATAATAATAATAATAATAATAGGCTGATATATATTATGTAATATATTTTCAACTTGCATACAATACCTAATTGTAGTTTATTGCCTATTTTCTCTGTGTTTTCAAGTTTCCCTTTCCAATCTGCAAATGTCTGCATATCAACATCATTTGCTTCACCACACACAGCATTCACAACAATGTTATGGCGATGTCTGAAACTCTCGAAGCATCCATTGGAAGCTCTGAAATTGTCTTTCCTAATTTTCTTATTGTCTCTAAAGCTTGTGTCTGAAGTAGTGGTGCAGAAATACGAATTCCTTTAGCTCGCGCACTGACAGACCACTCGAACACAGCACGATTTATCTCTTCATATTCTCTAGATGTTGTGATTGACATTTCCTTTAACCACTCGCCTTTAATTTTTTTTTTTTTTTTCAAAATCTCATAAATCTGAGTTTTCCCCACTTTAAACAAAACAGTTAATTATTTAGCAGGACGTTTGTTCTTTTCCTGATCTTCAGTAACCTTATTTTTTATTTCCTCCATTTATAATGTCGTATGTTTAGAACTAATTTTACAGAATTTGTTTACACACAATCTGTTTTTAAAAATCACTTGTTCAGTTTTCTTCCACTCGTACTTGATCACTTGTAACAATGATACTTAGAATGAACACACTGCAAAACAGTTGTATGCTTACCGTGTCTGTTGGAAAACAGTTGAGAGAGTTAATTGTTTTTCCTTTTCCTCGAAGGATTACAATTTATGACTATGGTTCATGGAACTTCGGTGCAAGTAAGTCGCCCTCATAATTATTTCACTTTAAAATACGTAAGTTGTAATCCATTACACATAAAGTAATCCGTTTTAATCAGGTAATTTACACAAACGGTTCCCGAAAAATGTTTCCTTTTCTGCGTTAGGCAGTTTTCTGGCTTAGAGTATAATTTTAGGTGGAAAATAGCTCCGTTCCCAAATTTATTTTCTGTTTTCCAGGTTTCCAGCATATAAGGGTCCGTTTTAGGTAGGTTTTACTGTACACTCATTGACTACTTTGTAGCTGTGAAGCGAGAGAAAGAGGATTTATCGTGCATAGAATTATTTTACATTGTTGCAGGCGTGATTTCAAGTCCCTCGCGGTGTTTACTGAAAGAGGTATGCTTATTAATCGTATATTCAGGGCAAGCTGAGGCATTAATTGCAACTTAAATATTTGATATTGATTAGAAATCGTATAGAATAGTGCAGAATGACATAAAAGAAAAAAGGGGAAAGTGGATTATGGGCCTGATGGAAAGAAAAACGGGCAAGTGACACAAAGAGCAAAAGGTGCCTGATAAAAATGCCTCTTCTCACAACTAGAAACAATTTCACACTGTGATCTTTCCAGAGAGCTTTGATTTATCGTAGGAGAAGAGGAGCGCACCTAAAAATATTAACCTTGGTAATCTTAAAATGGCAAACGAATTTTTTTTAAATAAGTATATTCTGTTCAGTAAAATGGAGCTGTGAATGCTGTGAGGGCTACAATGAGTGTAATGAACTGCAATTCATTCTGTTGATCGCTTGTGTTGAGGAACATTAGATGTCGCAGTGATACCAAAGAGTCCTGAATATATTGAACATTCTGGCATTATGACTAAAGGCAGTAGCAAAACTTACCGTAATTGTTCTTTTGCGCAAGGCTTCTGTAGGACAAGGTTGGAAAGGTAGAATCGACTGAAAAATTCATAACCGGAATTTGAACCATGGATGTTCGGTTTTCCAATGCACTTTCTGACATGGTAACATGTGACGACATTAAATCTCTTAATGACACTCTTTTTCAGGTAAATCACAAGATTTAACGTTCGTTTTGATATGACATACATACCCAAAGGCAACTTAGGATCCCGTAAAGATCCTGAAAGATTGTTTTAATTCTTGGCTATTGCATCGAGTTCTTTAGTCTGATTCTACCTTTCCAAAGGAACTTGTTTTCCTCCAGCTTCTTAAGCATAGCACAAAACACCAATAAGCTTATCGGTTTTATACCGGGAGCAACAAAATACGTACTTTTGCGGCATATGAACGGTGGCCAATGCCTGCACTGAGCGCCTTTACCAAGTTTAGTAGGTGTGCATGTACCGGCGGTAACTGTACATCGGGACAAAAATGATTAAAACAAAGCTGACCCTGATGGTGTTAACCCATGATACACGTTGTACTAATACAAGTATTTTAACAAGATGTATTCATTGAATGCCTTGAGCACGAGTCACTTCACGTTTGTTAAGGGATAAATCACTTGTCCCAGTTTCGATATGCATGTTCATATACTCGTATCACAACCACAAGCGAAGTGAAAAATATAATAATTTCATTTGTACATTAAAAATATTTCTGCTCCACTTTGAAACACAATTAAAATATGCCGGTCAGGAATGGTCAAATAACACTACTACTCTGAAACGAATTGATCTTAACTCCTTTTCAAATTACTTGGTTTGTATTTCGATAGTATACTGTATGTTTATATTTTAGATCTGCGTTGTGAGAAACGAATGGTTGTATTTTTCCAGGATTTTCAATGTTGAATGAATCTTGAAGTGACGATGATCATGGATGATAAAAAGGTGCATTGTTCGCATTTCAAGTATCGTAAGACCGTTTTTATGTGCAGCCATTACCAGAAAATAAAATTCCGTTGAATTATAACATCTCTATTTTTAAAATATATAGTCCAAGCGCAATTACTTATGTTTGTTCTCAGTTCGGCGGCTCGCCTTTGAGTAACTTAACTTTTGCATCTACTATAGTATGTATTTAAACCTTGAAGTGCTGTAGGTTGCAATTCCTTTGCAAGTTGTGAACCTATTTGTTAGATGAGTACCATATGTTCCGCAATGGATTTTTGGGATTTCACCATTTTAGATATGGTTTAAAAGAAAATGCTAACATAAATGGATGTAAATCACTAGAGAAAATGTTCACCTATACTTAACATAAGCAGAAAATAAACAAAACATCACAACAGGCTTCTATTTGGCATGTAAGATATTTTCGAATTTAAGGAACAGTGCAATTTATGATAAGTGTTGCTGATATATTATACATTCCTACACGTGGGTCGTTAAAGAGTAGACAGCTAAAGTATCGAAGCTTTTGGCAGTGGTAATGAACTGCTGTAATGACACACAGAATCAAATGAAGCATGTAAGCCTACCAAGTGGGCGAATGTGGGCAACCTATTCATTTCCCTCGCTTTACTGTAAAAGAAATTAAGAATCACGTCTGAAAGCGTATATCAAATGCCACAAGTGATGACGAGATAGGTGTGGTCGAGACAATTGCATAGGAAATGCTGTCAGACGCTGCTCTTTCATTTGTTTCATGACAAGGTGTAATAATACCCTGAAAGCCTTCCTTTATTTCTTTCCCACTCGTGGCTTTTAAAGTTCACAGAGTATAGGATGAATTTCAACAGATCGCTAATAATACATGCGATCCTTTGCTGCCAGCAAGTGATAAATTTTATAAAAAGCAAACTGTAATGCTCCTTGCTTGAATAGCAGCTGTAAATAACTCAGTTTTGGAAAACAGTTCGCACTCGCTTCTTCACTTAACTAGGGCGACACAGCGAGAAAAACACATGTGCATTAATGTAATAAGATGAATCAAGATACACGTAATTACTTCTGCAGACATTAAAATGAGGATCACTGAATATGGTCTAGCCACATTAAAATGATGTGGGGAGGAGAGAAAAATGTTCGTTGTTTCTGTTCCCAAGTTTAAATAGGGATCTCCTAGAGACAATTCTGATCATCCCATGCTCTTTTTACGAATATGAGCATCTAAAACAGTAAATGAAAAATATCTACCTTCTAATCTGCATTTCCCCAACAAACGCCTAGGTGTGTTTAACGGCTGTTAAGGTGTAATAATGGTTAATGGCTTACGAGGGCTACCAGCCCATGTGCATGCAAAATCCTAGAAATTCACCGAAGTAGATAATTGTAACAATTCCATGTGAACTCCTGGTTCAATAATACTCTGATAATTAACAATCGCAAAGTGTGTGTTGGTTTGTCTAAGGCACCAAGTTTTCTTAAAACTCTTAATTTCTCCTCGTGTACAGGCAACTTTATCGTTGTAGATGTGCAGCGCGGATCTACTCGAAACGGGAAAACTTTCCTTCGGAGACGACCTATGCTCTCCGATATGTGGAACATCCAACTGCGCAGGTAAAGCAAAGTGGTTTAGACCAGTGGTGGCGAAACAGTGATTCCTGACATGTGGACTACTTGCATCTCTTCCTTTCTTCCATTTTCATTATTCTAAGTGCTGCTACTTAGTGTCACACAGGTTAGCTATTCCTGTAACTCGAGGATGGAGAGCACATTTCACATAACAATTATATAATGCGTGGTTTTTTAAGAATTAAAAAGAAATATGCATTTTTTGGCCCTCAAAAGTAATAGGACATAACTTGAGTGTGTTACAAAATATGGCTTAGTATTTTGTGACTAAGTACTTCTTAGTCTAAGTATTAGTACTTCTTTTCACTACTTCTCGCAACAACTTATTTGGCGTGCTGTTAACCAGGTTTTTCAGGTAGGCTATGGAAAGTTTGCTCCATTCCTCTTGCAGCTTCTCCTTCAAGTGCTGCTCGGAGGTGATGGAGTTTTACGCACGGCCTTCTTCAGTTTATCCCGGAACTTCTAATATGGGATTAAGATCCGGGGACTGAGGGGGTGCATGCAGTAGTTGAGGACAGTTGTAAAGTAACCATAGCTGCACAATGTGGGACGAATGATTCGGATCATTATCGTGATAAAATGAGAAGCTGTCCAAAACACCCATCATTTCTGCATTATGTTTTAAATTTTGATGTAATAGTCTAAGATAGACTTCCTTGTTCATGGTTGTGTCTATGAACACCAGCTTTCCCACTCCCGTAGAGGAAATGCAGCCCCATACCATTACACTCCCTCTGCCGTGTTTGACCGTGTCTTGTAAATTGCGCTCTTCCAGCTCCGTGTTTGGTCCCCCCCCCCTTTTTTTTGTTAATTTATTATCCATCGATCAGCAATTATGCTTTACAGATGTTTGTTATAAGATACATAGGAGCAGGACACAGAACAATGGAGGTAGCCATGAACGACTCCTCTAACTAAATATGAAGGATAACTGTAACACAAATTGAGAACTTAAAGTCTGATAGTAGTAATCACGTGTCTGAGGCATCTGTGCTGGAGACGTCACTCAGGAGAAGATCTTGAGGCAGTCTGCGCTTCAGGCGAGCTGGTTGGCGAGTGCGAGCACCGAGATTGTAGGTAACAGCTCCAGGGACCTCCTGAAGATGGTAAAAGAATGGACGTGCCAGGCGTCGGATGTATTGGTGAACGGGTAGAAGACCAAACTCATGATGTAGTTGTTGGTTTCGGATGGTTTGGTTTCCTCCACACAACCACCCTGCCATCTGAACCAGTAAAGTTGTATTTGCTTTCGTCGCAAAAAAAAAAAAAAAAAAAAAAAAAAAAAAAAAAAAAAAAAAAAAACCCTTGGTCCCACCAATCGGTTGTCTTGTTAACAAAGCCTTTGGCAAATTGTAATCGCTTATTTTTATTCTTGCTGGAAATGTATGACTTTTTTTTTTTCTGACTACGCGACCATTAAAATGTTTTTGCATGGCCCTTTTGACCGTTTCAGGGCTGTCAGTCCCAGTTCTTCCTGAATCTTAGCACAAATCACCGGAGCACTTATACACGGATTCCGTTTTACCTTCCGCATAATATAAGACTCCTACCAATTGGTAAGAAGTTTTGGTCGCCCTGGCTTTGCTCGAGATTCAATTCTGTCTTCATACTTATACCGGTGAATTATATCACTAACTGCACTTTTGCTAAGATTTACAATCACTGCTATTTCTCGGTATGTTTTGTTCTTTTCATAGGAATAGATCACTGTCTCTGTTCAAAGTACTCTGCTTACCTCTGGGCCCCTTACGATGCTCTTGCCTTCTTCTCGGTGCGCAGTTTACGTACTTCTTCTACGATGTTTTCTCTACTGACAGACTTGACCTACTCGTTTGTATTGCATTTCATTTGTGTTGTCCGATTCTTTTTGTGTCGTAAATTCATGATGTAAACAAGGTTGAATAGGGAAGCTCATAGTTTAGCCACATTTTCAATCTCTAAAATGTATATTCATAGCAAATGATCTTTGCTTAATACACTTGAGATTGATACACATAATCTATCCTGCTTTATAGAGCACTCCATACAGAAATGCAAGGTTTGTCCGATTATTTATGGGAGTCAGTGTATGTTCTTGTTATTTAACGAGATTATAGGAGACATTTTGAAACTCTTATGTGTATCTAGTTATTGTCTGTGACAAGGGACTTCTCTCCCTTCAGAGAGCTTCCGTTGTTATATTCCTCAGTTCAGCCAACACTTATCGGCTCTTTCATAATTAAAGATTAAGTTTTCAATCGTATTTAGTCATTGCTTTAGCTATAAAAATAATTTCTAAATTTGTTAGTGATGCTTAAAAGATATTAAACTTTAATAAAAATGTAGACATTATTTTTATACCTAAAGCAATGGTTTCCTTCGAAAATTTTGCATTGTTTCTTAGTCCCAAAAAAGGACTTGTAGCAGATTTCATGTACATTTAATATATCGGCCACAAAGTCTAAATGATACGTACAGCTTGTAAAATATGTGTTCAACGCGAATGCTTAACGACGTACGACACTATGTTGGTTTGGAAAATGCACCTTTAATACTTCCCACACTTTGAAGTTTTATATAAATATTAAGCTGTAGACTATAAGTTGAAAATGTGTATGTATAATGCATCTTGTGTAAAAACATACAAGACATTCGTGAATTATACACTCTCTGTAATTGTTAACCTCATCTCGAGATCTAGTGGTACTCGTCTGAAACTGTTTTGTGGTTATATTATTACAATTAAGATGAAATAGATATAAAATATGTAATCCTTTAAATGTGGCAGGTGTGTTAATTGGAGTTGATTAGGAAAGGAGTATGCCTAGATTGTGTTGACTGTTGCTCTGTTAGTGCAGAGACATACAGATCAAGTGTATGACGACTCAGTCCTTGCACTATAGTAAAAGTTAATTACAAAGAAACAACTTTTATCAAAACTTTAATCGTGGTTTACCTCTGCTAGGTTTTTCACGTCCTTCATGGCTGTGGTGGAAGGAAGTTGAGTAATTTTGTATGAATCGACGTACTTTGTGAACAGCTATTCTCATAGTGATAAAAACACTCCAGTCTGACAACTAGTGGAACTAAACCTTCAGCAAGTTCTACAAATACTTTCAATTCAAAGCAGAAAATAAAAAAATCGTAATAAATGCAATTTATGTTTTTCATCTGTTGACAAACTTTTATAATAGCTTTTGTAGCTCTAAGAGGAACTTTTATTGCGAGAAACCACATATACAGAATGCAATTTTTGCGCCTGGCCGCTATTGAAGTTTCTCTTTTGCCATGTTTCCCCCCCCCCCTTTTTTTTAGTTTACCTCCACCATCGTTAAGTCATATCGGACGATGAATGGAATGGGTGAAATGATGCTCAAATGAGCCCGGGGTCCATATAGCTTAAGAGTTACCCGACATTCGTCTTTCAGTATAAGGGGAAACCCCCGGAAAAACCTTATCCAGGTAACTCACCCTGACCGTGATTCGAACTCGGAACCTCTTGAACGTGAGGTAGACATGCTACCACCACGCTACCGAGGTGGGCTGTTTTTGATTTTATAATTATTTAAAATATTGTTGCTGTAGACGGCTCTCTTATTTGGGGAAGTGATAAACTTGAAATAATGTTTTACGTTTAATTAGATAATATTGTTTCAGAAAGTCGTTTTATGGTACTGGCAGAACAGTACAAGGAAAAACGAAGTTTGAAAGGGTAATCTCTAGGGCTAGGATTTCAATGACCTTGCATCCTTTTTGGTAAGCCTATATTAAAAGTGGGTTACATATAAATGTGTTTCATAGTAAAATGCGATAATTTAATCATACTTGTTAGGTCATTTTTTTGCATTTTTGTAAATGTTTGTGGGATAGGGCATTTTTTAAGGTTTTTTATTACATTTTTGGGCATTTTAATACTATTGGGTATTTTTTGTTATAATTAAGCATGTTAAAATATATCTTAGATACAATTTACTTTTTTATGTTTTCAAGAGCGAAGCTTTACATTTAATTATTTAGCAAACTGTTTTACTTTGCCCCAAATAGTACTAGAGGTAAAATTAATTACCTTGAGTTCCAGGAAACGGGACAAAGACTACATTCCTCCCCTTCTAAGGACCGCTAATGAACTTGCGCAATACAAACTGTTTCACTTACTTCACAAGTAGCAGGTAGCTGCATTCCTAAGCACAAGTATCAGGTGGCTGCATTAGTAAGCAGAAGGGTCAAAACTCATTGTGTCTGCAAATCTTTTCTAAATAGCAGTGCAGAGAGTTGTCTTTTAAACAGTGTAAAGAACTGTGGTGTGAAGTTGACAAATCATCATGCCTAAACTAAAACAAAACATTGCAAATATATTAAATAATATTGTTATACTTTATGATGAAAAAGTTTTCTCCACAGATAGGAATATACTTTTCTGCAAGTTATGTGAAGTACGAGTGGCAGCTGAAAAGAAGTTTACTATAGACTAAAATGTGAAGAGAGAAAGACACATTCGAGGACTACGGCTGCTTGAAGCTAAAAGAACAACGCACCAAATGTTACTTGGTGAAGCTTGCTCTTCTTCAGGTTCACCTTTCTTTGAAGAAATCTGTGAAGCATTCATTTGTGCTGATATTCCTTTGAACAAACTGAGTAGTCCAAAGCTACGCGCTTTTCTAGGAAAAGCATACTGGAAAGCCTATACCAGACTCTTCAACATTAACGAAGAATTACGTGAGTAAATGCTACCAGAAAACAATACAGGAAATCAGACAAAAAGTGTCAGGGAAAAAAAAATTGGGTAAGCATAGATGAATGTGCAGATTCGCTAGGCCGTTATGTGACAAATGTTGTGGTGGGCACAATGGCAGAGGATGGTCCAGAAGAACAATTCCTAATGAACTGTGAACAGTTGGAAAAAGTTAATTTTTCAACAATTAGCAAAGTGTTTGACAGGTATTTGGGTTTAATATATCCCAATGGCATTCAACATGACAACTTACTCCTGCTGTTGACCGATGCTGCACCATATATGGTAAAAGCTGCTAATTCTCTTCAAGCTCTTTACTCGAAAATGGTGCATGTAACATGCCTAGCACATGCCTTATACCGAGTTGCGGAGGAATTGCGGAGTCAGTTTCCTGAAGTTGATCGTTTAATAAGATGCATCAAGAAGGTCTTCTTAACTGCACCTTCACGAGTTGCATCATTCAAGTCCGAGGCTCCAGAAGTTCCTTTGCCTCCTTCATCAGATGGGGAACCTGGATAGAAGCATGCAACTACTACTGCGAGAATATCGAAGTAGTGAAAAGAATCATTGACATGTTTGATAGCAGTGATGCGACCTCCAAACTCGTGCAGGAACTTCTTTCAGACAGTGAACTCGCAGGGAAACTTTTGTATATAAAGTCAAATTTTGGATTCCTACCTGGTGCTATTACGTGCTTAGAGAAGTCGGAATTTAAGTTAGGAACAAAGAGACTTGGTAAAAAATAGTGGCAAGTGACCTAGAAAATGTGATCGGAAAAGTGGGGAAGGATGTAGCGAAAAAAATGAATGCTCGTTTTGAACAAAAATAAATGGTTTGCCACATTGTGTTCAATTGCAGATGTTCTGTCGGGTGAGAAATTTGCTCTGGTAGATTTACCAGGAGACTTAGAAGCAAGTGATCTAATTTACTTTAAGTATGCTCCTCTCGTCTCAGTGCAAGTGGAAAGGAGCTTCTCAATGTACAAAGCATTGCTAGCAGATAATCGGCAGTCGTTTTGCTTTGAAAATCTACAGATGATATTTACTGTGCATTGTAATTCAGGACTCCTGAAATAACCGCTAACATATGTGCTAATAAACTAAAATAGAAAACCTTAAATAGTTGTGTAACTGTATAAATGTTTAAAATAAACTTGTTCTTTGATATGTTATATTATTTTATTTTGAGTTTATCTTCCAAAAAATATTTGCAATTTAAAGGTTTTTTTTTTTTTTTTTTTTTTTTTTTTTTTTTTTTTTTTTTTTTTTTACATTTTATAGGGCAATTTTTTTGGAGATTTTTTAGGGCATTATTGCATTTTAAAGTGCATTTTAAAGTATTTTTGGGGCTTTAAAATCGTAGCCCTAGTAATCTCTCATGACTACTGATTGTTACAGCCGTTCCGAAGGTCATCGATAACGTAGTGGCAGTAGCTGCTCCTGCGCTACTCTACACACCATCTATGCCTAAAAGTAAAACTGAGCGGTCGGTGTTGACGTTCTCTGCGGTCAGTTGTTTACGTCTGATTCGGATCACAGCCGTCATATTATCCACTGTAGCTCAAGTTTAGATATTTTGGAAGTTACAGTGTTACCCCGTTCATTACTTGAATGTTTCAAATAAGCGATCATATACGCTTCATTATTTCACTCGCTCTAAAAGTCGTGCTACAGCGCGATTGTTGACGTCCGTAACACACTTTAAGGCCGAATAGAGTATGGTGGGCTAAGCCTGCACATCCTGCCCTTCGTCAGTGGTTATTTATTAACTTAAACATCTTTGAGGTACGAAATTCTCAAATATGAGCCTTCATAAAATTAAGCACGGTAAATATTTGTAACTCGGGTAGAATGTCATTTTAGTGAACCGAAGAAAGCGCAACGTTTATTTTTTATAGATAATTCAGAGATCTGAAATATGAAGACCGTTAATCGAAAATCTTCGCCATATTAACTAGAAATGTTTTGAAAAGGATTGTAACTGCTGGCAGGGTATTCGAGATGCAACTTTAAACGTAATTTAATGTGCATCAGATATATGCGTTTAATATGTAGCCTAAGTTGCCGAAGTGACCAATTTGACTAACTCTACGGCCTCGAAAACCAGCTAAGGGAAGCATTCAATTATTAGTTTATCACCATTCGAATTTAAATAACAGTAACGTGTTTCCTTAAATTATAACGTAATGCCAGTATGATAACCTGCTGTGGATTATAGAGAGAACTTCAAACAATTGTATGGGTTCCCCTCTCTAAAAAAGAAATTTCTGCAAATGGTATATAGTAAACTCTTGCTTCTTTCCCAGGAAAAGAATGCATGCAAGTGTTACCGGTTCAATACGCCAGATAACAAATGAAATGCAGGGGGAAAACCAGAAGATGCTCTCAGTTATGGATGACGGATTATTTCATGGTTTATTTTCTTCAATTTATGATGCTAACATTGCATAAAATATTGTATACAACTTAACACTTGTAAACATTAAGAAAGAACATTGATGCCCGATTTCACCAACAAATGTTAAGACTTAACACGAGTTTAGCAATAGTTAAAACAAAAATTGCATTTCACCAACAAATGTTAGCGTATCACAAGTGTTAAATCTCATGTTAAACTAACAAGCCGAATGTCTAATGTTAAGTCCTTAACAATAGTAAATAGTCAAGATGGCGAACATGAACTCAGCTGTTGATGTCGATTTGCTATATTTAAGACCGTCTAAATGGCATTCATAATAGAGTACAGCCTATGAGGAGAATTGATTTTGAGGAACTATCCGAAGAAAACTGTTTTACGGAGGTATAGACTGTCGAATCATGTTGCTATGAAGGCTACTGCGGAAGTACAAGAGAGGTTAGAACATGCATCGAAAGGAATATGGCGATCTCGCCTTTGCTTCAAGTATCAATAACCTTGCGATTTTATAATTCACTGAATTATGTGGATAATACATTGTCCACCTCCCGTCTTGAAACGTTCAAGTCACTTGCCCTTCTTTGCTCCTCGTTTTAAATTTACGTAATACTGGGTTAGAACATGCATCGAAAGGAATATGGCGATCTCGCCTTTGCTTCAAGTATCAATAACCTTGCGATTTTATAACTCACTGAATTATGTGGATAATACACTGTCCACCTGCCGTCTTGAAACGTTCAAGTCACTTGTCCTTCGCACCTCGTTTTAAATTTACGTAATAATGAGTTAGAATATACATCGAAAGGAATATGCCGATCTCGCCTTTGTTTCAAGTATTAATAATCTTGCGATTTTATAATTCGCTGAATTATGTGGATAATACATTGTTCACCTCCCGTCTTGAAACGTTTAAGACACTTGTTCTTCGCACCTCGTTTTAAATTTACGTAATACTGACAAGTTGTTTGGTGCTTGTAGTAGTGACACATGCATTTGAATTAAATTAGTTTCCAATATTTTCCCCGCGACATCTTTCTCGTTTACATTCACTGCATCCGTCCTCTTATTTTCCACGATATCCTTACACTTCGTCACCATTTCAATTAACAATTCTTTCTCCGTCGATGAAAAATTTGTCTCACGGCTTTATTTATGATTTTGTTCATCCGCCATTTGTGCAGACGAAAATGAAAACAAAAGCGCATCGGAGTACGTTCAGAAAATCATCCATAGCCTTCTATAGCTGTGATATTTACAAGTTTCTTGGCGTTAACACAGGTTTGTTAACATTTTAAGAAAACAGGTTGGTAAAATGTAAGAAATTTAACATTAGTTTTACTGCTGTGACAATTGTTACGTTACACTTGTTAACGTCGAATTTAGCATCTGTTGGTGAAACCGGGCATGAGTGTCACAAACATTAACTCGTGCCATAATCATCGATTATCAAGTTGCTGAATAAATGACTAATATGAGCACATAGGCGATGTGAAGGAACAAGCTGCTTTATGCCCACCTCGTTCTTATTGTAGCATTGGGTACTATCAAGTGTGTGACCGTGACATGCACATGCTTATAGAATTTCTCTAGCAAGTAACACGTTTCGGAGAAGACTGGAACAAAATTTCGGAGGCTAAATACTTTTTCATAAATGCAGGAGGCGAACGTGATTTCTCTGCATTTTTTGCGGTTGCTTCCTCCTCCTTGCTCTTTTAGATGACGTTCACAAATGTATAAGCTGTGCAAATGTAGCAATCCTGAGTAGATTCGGGTGCTCAACCTATACTCTGTGTATAGAAGAAAGTAAGATTTCATGCACTGACAAACAAAAGAATAAAACTGATATCAGTGTTAATTTTTGAAACATAGGTAGAAGGTTCGTTTCAGTTTTTGGCAGAATTTTAATTTCACTAGGCTTGTACTTTCCATTTTCAAATCATTGTCCACAATCTGGTTAAAATATTTAGCTAAATTGGAAAATTTTGAGTTATTTACGTTAGCATTTGGAACTTTGTTTTTAGCAAAAGTTGAGTTAATTGCCTGTAGCTCATTAATGCGCAAATATGCCAAACTTGTTCAATGTAAATGCAGTTGCGTAAAATGCGCACTTTCTTGAATTCAGTTTTACTGAATATTTTAACGAGTATTAGCTGTTTTATTCACAGCATTTGAACGGTAAGTTACTTTGCATAAGGGATCAGTGTACATAGCAGTCACGCCTAATAATAATAATAATAATAATAATAATAATAATAATAATAATTATAATAATAATAATAATAATAATAATTATAATAATAATAATAATTATAATAATTATAATAATAATAATTATAATTATAATAATTATAATAATTATAATTATAATAATTATAATAATTATAATAATTATAATAATTATAATAATTATAATAATTATAATAATTATAATTATAATAATAATTATAATTATAATAATAACTGAAGAGCTGCAGACAATTCGGAATATCTCTGAGACATAGCATTGTCTATTTAAAATAACTTGCACATAACACCAGATTACATTAGAAATTGATAAAATAGTTGACTGTGATTTTATTTTGCCTTCCAGTCTCAAGACCTCTATCTTTATCTAACGGTGTTGGGTGCTCCTAAAGTAGAGTGTTGTATCGCGTTTGTTCCTTTCACCTTTCTTCCTGTGCAACTGCTTTCAGCGGACCAGTTGAAGCATGGAAGCGCGACACGAATTTCCTTTCACTGCAGCTGGATAATTAGCTCTCCCCCTTCCACTTGCCACTCCTACACTGTGGACAATCATGTTTTTGTTTTGAGCCACTTTTCTCAGCTGAGATCGCAGTGCCGTGCTTTAATGCAAGCGGTGAAGTGTTCGCCATGTGTATCGCAACGTCAAACGGTTATGTCCAGTCTTGCTATTGCTAGCGATTCCGTAGAGTGCCACCATTTTCGCCAACTGCTGCAAGTAGGTGAGTACGGGACCTGAAACTGTGATACTAAGATAAAACCTGAACGAGACACCGTGATGTAATCATATCATATGTTCTCCCATAGATATCCATAGTCTCATGAACACGTAACTCACAAGTAACACATATTAATGTAAAAATGCTTCAGTTAATAATAGTTAATATTAAACTAGAATGAAACTTCACTTTTCTGTGCTATGAGTACACATTCTGTGCTGCCTTTTGATCAAAACGGACCCCCAATGTTCATTAGGTATGAAAATCAGACTTATATTTGAATTTGACATATTTAATTCTTTTAAATATATTCAAAGGTATACGTAAAAGGAGACACTAATGTTAGTCCTCATGCAAAATCTATTAATTGAAGAAATGTACCATTCGACAGATAGTAGTAAAAATCAACCAAATTAACTTACTGTAGTTGTCCTTCAGTAGCTCATTGCACTCTATATCAGTTTATTAATCTGAGTGCTTAATTTTATATAATCATTCGAAATTTCGTAAATGAATTAATGTAATAAGGCGCAATTTTCTCTGGGGTCCAGAACTGAATTAAGTGACGTAACCCTTCAAGTCCAAGGGGTGAAAATGTTTAAAAAGTCCTTCATTATTTTTCGCACTGATAATAATCAGATACGAGGAATACTATCTGATAAACAAGGGCTAACAAGAAGATACATCTTGCTAATGGGACGTGGAAATCATTTGTTCTTTACGTCTTTGGAAATATCAACTCTACAGTGCATAGAAAAGTGTTTACAACGTCCATCACTTATAATTCTTTTCTAAACGAAACTTGACCCATCTATTTAACCAGTTATACCATCTGATATCAAATTCTACATGTCTTCTTTTTTTTCAGTTCAGTGATGTCGCCTTAGAAAATTTTCATGAGCATATTTCATTATTTTACTGTATAAATAAATGATTTGCAAAAAATTGCCATGAAGTATTTTACTAAAGATAAGACAATATAGTCCTGTGAATGTTTGAAGAATTCGAAACGTAAATTATCAGTCAACAAAGGCTGTTGATAGCAATCAGCTTCTAATACCTAGTCGACTTCCAACCTGTGTTAGGCTTTGCTGAGAATCCAAAGCCGTTGTGTGTATTAAATAAAAATAATGCAACTTCTAGGTGATAAAATAATTGATTGAATTTATGCATTTAAGTTCAAAGTGATTTTTTTTTTAATTTACTTCTTCCAACGTTAAGTCATATCGGACGATGAATGAAATGGGTGAAATGATGCTCAAATGAGTCCGGGGTCCATGGATCTTGGAGTTACCTGACATTCGTCTATCAGGATAAGGGAAAATCCCGGAAAAAATTTATCCATGTAACTCACCCTAACCGAGATTCGAACACGTGACCTCTTGAACGTGAGGCAGACACGCTACCATCTACGCTACCGAGGCGGGCAAAAAAGTGATTCCCTCCATGGACCCCGGACTTATTTGAGCATCATTTCACCCATTTCATTCCTCGTCCGATATGACTTAACGTTGGAGGATGTGAATTAAAAAAGTGATTCCTTGCATTTATCAATATAGTTTCACGAACACAATTGAATTTAATAGACTAGGACATATTGAATGTGGTGAACCTAGATTTACAGGAATGGGAACTAAAATCTTGCACTAAGTGTGAAGTGCAGAAGTTTTCACAATATTTTGAAATGTTTTTATTGTTGTGGCAAGTGGAAAAGTTGTACATCTTTTGGGAGTTTTAACTTCTATATATTGATACTCTTTTTCCGATCTGTCATGATTATTGTATCGTATTGTGTAAGAATGACTGAGTTAATTGAGTAATGCGAGAGGCTTCACGATAAATTAGTCTGTTAACTAAAGAGAGGTGAATATATACCAAATTTTGTGTGGCTACAATTGTATTTCTTGGACAGCGACTTCAGAGAAAGGCAGAATTAAGATGTGACTGAAAGTAAAATAATGAATGTTAATCCAGGAATACACGTTTTGCTCTGTTTGTGACTGGCTCTCTCCACTAATATCACTATATTATCGTCAGACTCAGAAATGCTCAACATCACGGTATATGGTCAAGTCGCCGAACTATTTGCCCAAAAACCGTAACCAACAAGCTCTTTTCGTTACTGAATTTGAAAGTCAAACAAACGAATTTAGACTTCTTTTCTGCTTTCCCTTGACATTACGATTTTAAGCATAAGTTTTTAAATATGGTACATAATTTAATTGGAGTACAAAGTGGGATAGTAGTAATGCGAGTGATATCCTTGGCAACATCATTGAGGAAATAGGGCTTAAATGGAATTAAGGCAAAGTGCATAGGCAGGCTGTATGCTATCTTATGTTGTTTCTACCACAGTGGCTATATTTCATAATTTGAGAGCTTCTTGCGGTTACATCATTCAGCAGTATTAGCAATTCTCTGTTGTGTGTGTTAGTGTAGGGGGAAGGGGAACAAAACAATTGGTGTGCCAGAAACTGTGAATGCTTTATATAACACTGTGTGATTAAAATGCCGGAACGCACCGCCAGTGTTTTTAATGTTTTACAATGCAAGCGGGCTTTAATGTCCAAAAATAGGTAGTATATTTTCGTACCATCAAACAATACGGAAGAACAGGAGGATATTTTCGTTCCTCCGGATGAGTGAAGGCAGCACAAAGAACAAACCGATTCTTTTCGAACTTTTTTCCCGAGCTACATAAAGTGGACCATTGTGGCTAGTGAGCCACTTTTCCGGTCGCTGTTTTTGGCACATAGACTTCTTGTAGCGACTTTTGTTTAAAAAGTAATTCCTGCTTCATTCATCAGCACATTTCTTTATAAGAATGGTGGCACTGCATTTATACCATCATGCTTGATTTACAGAAATCGATAACACTTTACTTTCCAGAAACATCAAAGCTCGTTCGAAATTCCTACTCGAATATGGTTTAAAATAGAGTCCAATTTCTGTAATAATAATAGTAATAATTATTGCTATTATTGTTGACATTATTACTGTTGATATTTATTATTAGTAGTAGTATAATTAGTATTTATTATTTATTATTATTTACATTGGATATTGCTCAAGAAAATTAGCAGTCTTAAAGTTGGCCCGTTATATCTGCAGCGTTTTTTTTTCTTCTATTTCCTTGCAGAATTCCATAGTGAATTGCATATTTATTATAGGTTCGAAACAACTGATGTAAATATAGGGTGTGTAAAAACAATAACTGTGACATACTTGCTCAGATGTCTTCCAAAAGATCCGGCAAGCTACATGGAAGTTGTTACCAGCTCCTAAATTAACGGAAATTATTCACTTAAGTTAAATTTGTATCTAGATGAATATTCTGAATGAACGACGGTGTTTCTTGTTAAATGTGTGCATAGCTTGGGCTTAGCACATGAATGGTTCAGGAGCACTTCACTTGTTTTTTAAAAGGGCTATGAAATAATGAATTAGTCAAATTAATGATGGATATAACAACCTCCTAGTTTTATAGTTTTTTAGTTGTGTGTTGCATTTTAGTGGTGTTCTTACTGCTTATGGCACCACACGCGGCGGAAACTGATCGATAAATGAAATGGTGGGAAGGAAACATTTAGGCCTACGTTCAGGGTATCTCTCTCCCCGTCTTTTGCCAGGTATGAGCACTAATAGAAAAACCTGAGAAAAATCTTAGTATATGATGACCGTCCTGGCGGATTTTGAACCTCACACGGGTGCTGTTGGGATAGTGTACAGATGCGAGCAAATGTATTCCGATACGTGCAAGACTGACCTAAGGGTGGGAGGGAGGCAGGTTTCGTATCAGTCAGTTGCGCCAGGACGCTTCAGTTTCCTTATACCTGACCAACGAGTTCGGCGCACTGGTATTTAAGCCTCAATGGAAAATAAACACAACTTTGCCACATGAAACGTAGGTGGTTTTATAAATATCCATTATCAACTTAGGTATTTATCGATCCTTTGCTTATTGACGTCATTTTCTCTCCCTTTCTTTCTGGCACACGCATACCTCAACCATTTTAATCTCCCTTTGCCCTTTTTAATGCTTTTCCAAAACTCAAACTTGTAGTATTATCTGGAACCAAATACTTATACCTTTCAAAGGTTAGCAATAATTAGGCAATATAAGATTAAACTGCATGGTACTTAAAATTAAGTGTATCTTGTTCCGAAAATAAATACATTATTTCCTTTGTTACAGTTCTCAAGAACAGATTGTATGGACATACTACTACAATTAATATAGCCACCAAGTTACCAAATGACTTGACACCAAATGACTTAACGACCAACGAAATAAACAAAATAATTATTTTGTTTTATAATGACAGTTCATATACAAAATCACATTAGCATCACCGGCATGTCGGAGGTTTCACGAAGGAGTTCTTTAACCGCTTCGCCGATGGCTATTTAAACCCTTCAGGGGGCAGAAACGGATACCCAATAAACAGAACAGGACATTTAAATTGTTAAATGCTGTAAAAAATGCATCATAAATACAATTCCATATCTTCCGTATTTATTAAGTTATTTAAACGAAACAAAAACTGGTTTAAAACCCATTAAAGGAAGTATACATCTAAAGTAACAAAAAAGTAGACTACATTAATAAATCGTTGAAAATTACTCCTTTGTTTCACTGTAGCAAAAGCCATTCTTTGCGCCGAGCGCGCCTAATATTTGAGTCATTTTGTTTTGTGTATATACGAACGAATTTATGTATAGCTGCGCAAGCGACTTCTCCGTTTCAAGGTTTTGGATTTTAGTTTATTTATAGTGTACCAAGCGATAGTCATACGAGTATATGTTGCGTTACACCGGAAAGAAAACTCCCTGTCAGCATCTGTTATTACAGTGTTTCTCAACCAAGGTTTCTGGTAGCCTTATGCAGCTGTTTTCGCTCAGTATTTTAGTTCTCTGCGTGTTCAGAGTGATTTCTTATAGCTATCAAGAGCTAACTGAATGGCACATTTGAAATTGTTAAATTTCAATGTTAACCATGGCTTCTCCCGGTAATGTAGCAAAATATTAGCTTGCGTATCACGTATACAGGCTTCTGTTATTACTGTAGAAAATCTGGAAGGTTTGTTGCGCGATTATGAGGGAGATGTTTAGGATATATGTAGGTAGCAGTGACGTGTACTGGTCTACGGATGGCGTGTTAGCTACTCCATTGTTGGGGAAATGGCGGGTCAAATATGGATTATGTGGACCAGCTATTACTAGCTATCCCTCTTTACGAAAAACAGTTAATGGTATAAAAAAACTATTTTTATACCACTGGATGTAACCATGCACAATTGTTTAGTAATTTTCAGAGCTGTAAATTCATGCAAGACATTCATCTACCTGTACTTGCGCGTATAAATAGCTCGTAATCTAATTGAGTATTATAATACTCAGAGGCCTCTTTATACTGGGGGGTAAGAAATTCACCACAACATCACCCCTCATACTTGAGAGAAAACACTTCCCTAAAAGGATACCACCCACAACCAAAAAAAAAAAAGTCAACCATTTCGAAAATGTCTAGTGTGTTGCGAAAAAGAAGTTTGCAAGGAAACCAATATTATTTGGTGTAAATCTGCAGATGTGCCCTTGGGTGTTTATCCAGGTTTGGAGGTGTACAATTCAAAGAGAAACCTCCTGTAGATGTGCCCTTGGGTGTTTATCCAGGTTTGGAGGTGTACAATTCAAAGAGAAACCTTTAAGGGTACGTTTACATCCCTTATAGAACTAATTTAAATTTATTGTAAAATAGGAAGATTAAAATAATTGGCGTTAGGTGAGCATTAGATGCATGTATGCGCGGGACGTCTATACACGTCCATATCGGTTTGGGGCATTTTAAGTTGGACATCATATGACGTCCATAACGGTGAAAGGGTTAAATGTCAGTACAACTGATATGATGCATTTCACTTTTAGCCTCACGTAGAAACCATCGAACTAGACCGGGTCTGAACTCGCAACCTTGGGATCAGAATGCCAGGACCTTAGACATCCTGGTCAGCTTTTAGTATCACCATCACCACCCCCACCATTATTATTATTATTATTATTATTATTATTATTATTATTATTATTATTATTATTATTATTATTATTATTATTATTATTATTATTATTCACAGAAAAGCTTCAGAACCAAATATGTAGTTTGTGAATCAGGTTTCTTCAGTGAATTATTTATTTGAAATATATATTGAACACTATTAGTTATGCCAATAAATGTGGAATATATGTATAGAAAAATATGTGAGAAATGGATAGTTTCATTTTGATTAGTTCGATGCAAATAAACATAGGAAAAAGTATTTATTTATTTATTATTTCGTTATCACTATTTCACAACTTTTGTTCGCATTGATGCTTATTCAGCAACTCAAAAAGTTTCTCACAATGTGGCATGTTTGGAATAGGCTTTTTTTTTTTATTTTAATTTTTTATTTACGCCCTCCATCGTTGTCATATCGGACTTTAAACGAAATGGCCGGGATCCGTGGAGCTTACAGCTACCCGACATTCGTCTTAAGCGATAAGGGAAAATCCCGGAAAAATCTTCATCCAGGTAACTCACCTTAACCGAGATTCGAACTCGGGACATCTTGAAAGTGCGGCAGACACGCTACCATCTGCGCTACCGAGGCGGGCGTTTGGAGTAATGTTGCTCGTTGTATATTGCTGATTATCTTCACTGGAATTCCGATGTCTTGAATGTTCTCTGCTAAGAATGTTGAGACCACAGCTTCCACTGATGTAACTATTGGTATAATTTTTACACTTCGTAATTTCCAGATATTTTTGATCTCTAATGCCAGGTTATGGTCAGTTAGAGTCAAGTATGTAACTCCATATACATTTGAGTATCTCCAACTAGGTGGTGGCACATCATTACACTTTGTAATGAGGAAAAATGTTCGTATAACTTCCATATTCATTTCTGTAGTCCATTTTTTCCTCCTCGTTAGTTCTTTTCTTCTAACAGCAGTCCTGAAATCAGGCTGCAAGTTGGAAGTGGCAGTACATTCCTTCATCGCCTCTGGGTTTTACGATTATCATTATCACAATCACCATTATTATTATTATTATTATTATTATTATTATTATTATTATTATTATTATTATTATTGTTGTTGTTGTTGTTGTTGTTGTTGTTGTTGTTGTTGGGAAGACTACTAGGCAGGATAATTCGTCACCTGCCACCAGTGGGCTGTGGAGGGTAACGTCAGTGTTGATCAACAGGTAAACTTGACCTTTGCTTTCACTAGGCTAAACTAAACGATTATAGAATTTTGTTCCCCTTGCCTCTCCAACCCCCTCGTCCATCTGAAAACTTCTGCACGCTTGGGTACATGTTCAAATCCAACTTTTCTTTTCGAGTTGCTTCCGTTTGGTGATACAATATTCAGAACGTTCCATGAGAATCTTACCTGATACAATTTTTGTTTTTAACTTCTAACGGTGTTATTTTTTATATTTTTTGAAATCTGGAAGAATGGTGATAACTGTATTTTACACATCTGAATTTAGATTTTGTTCAAAAATATTGAATGGCCACAGGATCAAGAGGACACCAAGAGAACCAAAATAATTACTGCACAATAAATAAATACATATGCATGTTCAAAATTTTATGTTCATTTAATTGTACGGTATTCTGTTTTGGTTATATGGATATTCGTTTTGTCTGAGCAATAGATAAATTTAATTCCGTTATGGCCAAAAATAGATTATAATCATTGTGTTTATTGACTAACCTAAGGGCATCTTTTTATACTTTCGTGTTCTTTAACATAAAAATTCGTTACCTATATTTATATATACAAAATGCTCACTATTCGCAGTTAAATTTAAGTTTAAGTTCAATTGTCTGTTAAGACATGCTTGTGAACAGGATATGTCTGGTTCAGATCTCGCCAGGACCGTTCCCTCTGACTGTGAGTTCCTCCAGGTTTTCCTCAGTCGTCGTAGTTGGCAAATGCAAGGAAGATACCCTAAGAACGTTTCTTCCTCAAATTTCCTTTTCCAATGATTTAATTTTGTGTATCACCACTGCCACCACCTAACGCAGTAAGAACACGCATTAAGCATCATTAATTTTTTTTTTTTAATACAGAGCTTAAATTTTTTTCTTGTAGCTCTTAGATTGATTACAAGTTCCTGATTCTGTGTAACTATGACCTGTGGGCCAAACTTTGTTTTGGCATATGGCACAAATTTTGTTTTCACGTATATTGCTTCAACGTGTGTGTGCGTGCGTGCGTGCGTGATTGCGCGCGCATGGGAATGACACTGAATATCTGGTGAAATTGTTACACAAAACCGCCTTTAAAGGGAACAAACAAAATTATTGGTGAATTGTTTGTTCTTGGAGAGATGATTTAGAAAACCCTCATTTACGTCCCAGAACAGAATCCGGAAAAGCAGTGTTGGTGTGTTGCAGGTCAGCGTTGGGCTTTTGCACCTGACATTGGCCTCCTTGGATGGGAAAGTCATATAGCTCGGTAGGCTGAAGCCACGTGATGCTCAACACAAGGATAGCAAAGTACCGCTAAGTAGTTATATAATCAGCGGAGCTTGTAGTGTCTTGTCAGCAACAAGGCGTTTTGTATGTATGTATGTATGTATGTATGTATGTATGTATGTATGTATGTATGTATGTATGTATGTATGTATGTATGTATGTATGTATGTATGTATGTATGTATGTATGTATGTATGTATGTATGTATGTATGTATGCATGTATGTATGTATGTATGTATGTATTCACTGCAATTGGGTACTACCCGGTGGCAGAGTTAAGAATACAGATTAAATTACAAATACTAGATTTACAACAATAACACAATAAACAATACAAACATGATATTATTTTACTTTAGTCACTTAAAACATATCTATTTAATTCTCTATTTACATATTATATACCATTATAATTTAAAAGTTAAACTATAAACTATCTAGATTTTTTCTAAATTTCTTCATCGACAGGGGACAGCCCTGAAAGACTGCTACAGGCAATTCATTCCATTCTTCAATGGTTCTAGTAACAAAAGAATATTTCCCTACGTCGGTTCTGTATCTTCTACCCTTAATTTTATACCTATGATCGTTTCGTCCATAATAATCCGGATTATCTAACCTTACACTAACGTCCACCCATGCCTTTACACCAGCATTAGCTTTGAATAACGCTACCAACCTATGTTTTTTACGCCTAATTCTTAATTCCTCCCATTTAGTCTCATTTCCTTTTATAGGCCCAAAATACTTGCCTCTTTTTATGAATTTTATTGCCCTCTTCTGTATTTTTTCTAATGGATCGATTTGGTTAGCTCTATACGGGTCCCAGCATGCTACTCCATATTCCATAACCGGTCGCACTAAGGCCTTGTAGGCAATTTCCCTGGACCTAGCGCTCCCCTTTTTCAATATTCTCATTACGAAATGTAATGCCTTCCACGCATTCCTAGATGTGGAATTTACTTGTTCGTCCCATCCAGCATTACTTGCCAGGTACACTCCCAAGTATTTGCAGCTGTCCACCTGTGGAATTTGCACCCCTCCCATGTGATAGTTAACAATAATTTTGCCCTTAGTTCTACTAAAAACAATGGACTTACTTTTCTTGGCATTAATTGACATTTTGTTAGCCGCAGCCCAATTACAGATTTCATTTAAATCATTCTGAAGAGCGGTTTCATGCACTGTATTCCGAATTTTATTATAAATGATACAATCGTCTGCAAACAACCTTATCTGGCAGTTAATATTAACAGCAATGCCATTAACAAAAACGAGAAACAGTAAAGGTCCTAGTACTGAGCCTTGCGTTAGTTATTGCTCGTAGTCAAGTGGTGAAATTTGCCCAAAAATGATAGTGTTCTCTTTCCTCATTAATTTGAAATATATTATTGTTGGCATTACTGAACTAGATAACTGATCTCCCTCGCACTTGGGAATGCTACTAGCGTTAAAGTTTAACACATTTTAAAAGGAAGTTCTGCACTGCTGTTAAACATAACAGTTTGTGTTTGTTTTTAAATTGCGTTTCCTGATATTACTGTGCCACTTTAATGGTTAACATATGACGTATCAAAGCCGGGTCAGAAGATGAGGGTATTGAGTGTCGCGAAACGTTGTCACGTTTTCTTTACGCGTGGACATTTACTTCTTAAAACACCAAGGTGAACAATAAATACCACGTCACGAGAATGAGGGGGGGGGGGGGACGGGAGCAGTTGAAACGCTGTGTTTGACTCCACGTGTAAGTTAACAACTATCTTGTCAACTGTAATTCCTTTTGATTTGATTGGCTGAAGTGCTACGCTCATTGGTGCAATGTGAAACGTGAGCGACTTCAGAGAGCAAACAATACAGGCGGCGTGTGTCGCCCAAGAGGCTTCTGATAGTCCAATGGCTATTTTAAAAATTAATTGTTGATACAATTTAAACAGCCGCTGTTAAGAAAATAATCCTATCTTCCCTTTTTTTAACTTTTACGTCCTCCAACGTTAAGTCATATCGGACGGTTAATGAATTGGGTGAAATGATGCTCAAATGAGTCCAGGGTCCATGGAGCTTACTTACCTGGCATTCGTCTTGAAGGATAAGGGAAAACCCTGGAAAAAAACCTTACCCAGGTAGCTCACACTGACCGAGATTCGAACTCGGGATCTCTTGAACGTGAGGCAGACACGCTACCATCTACACTACCGAGGCGGACATCTTCCTTGATACACACTTATTAAATAAAAGTTGAATAATGTACTTCGAAGACAGGCCTCTACGTCCTGTAAAAACTTTAGTATTGTGTCTGAAATAGTTTGAGATAATGGATAATGAAGTACATTTAATATTGGTAGGTGAGGGCATTTAATCTGCCCTTAAATCAGTCAAGTACATAAAATAACCTTATGTATATGCATAACGAGGATAATATAAAGCAGTCCCTTTCGAACTATTTTGATCATAAAGTATTTGTTTCCATTTCAAAATATTCCAACAGATAAAATAAATTTTTGCACGATTTCATCAACAGATGTTAAGACACGAGTTTAGCAATAGTTATAACAACAAGTGTTAGCTTAACATTGGTGTTAAATCTATTGTTAAACTAACAAGCCATATTTCTGTTGTTAAGTCCTTAGCAATTATAAATAGTCAAGATGGCGGTATGAATGCAGCTTTTGACGTCGATTTGGCATGCCAAATGGCATTCGTAATAGAGTACGGCCTATGAGGAGAAATGACTTTGAGGAGCTATGAGAAGAAAATTTTCTACAGAGATGGACTGTCGAAATAAGTTTCTCTGAAGGTTACTGCGGAAGTACGAGAGGTTAGAACATGCATCGAAATGAATATGCCAATCTCGCCTTTGCTTCAAGTATTAATAACTTTGCGATTTGATAATTCACTAAATTATGTGAATAATACACTGTCCACCTCCCGTCTTGAAACGTTCGTCACTCGTCACTTCTGTCCTTGGCACCTCGTTTTAAATTTGCATAACACTGACGAAGTTGTTTCGTGCTTCTAATAGTGACACATGCATTTGAATTAAATTATTTCCAGTCTTTTCCCACGTGACACCTTTTTCTTTTACATTCACCGCATCCGTCCTCTAATATTCCACGATATCCTTATACTTCGTCACCAATTCAATTAACAATTCTTTCTCCATCGATGAAAAATATGCCCTACGGCTTCTTTTATGATTTTATTTACCCGCCATTTTTTCAGCTGTGTGCAGACAAAAATGAAAACAAAAGCGCATCACAGTACGTTCAGAAAATAATACGACTGGTCCATAGCCTTCTATAGCTGTAATATTTACAAGTATGTTTGCGTTAACAAGTGTTTAACATTTTCATAAAACAGATTGGTGAAATGCAAGAAATTTAATAGCTTTGTTAGCGCTGTAACAATTCATATTCATATTTATTCACCAGGAGATTCTTACAGAATTTTGGGCTTCGTCAAAATAATATAAATAATTTAAATATACACAGTTGTAAAAATATTTAACTACACAGGATACATGATAATTCTATAAACATTAGTCCTTTTAACAATTAGTGTGATATTAATAAACGTTTGAAAGCTAATACACATCATCTTAAGTCTTAAAATCCACAGGGTGAGGCAGGTCCAGGCGTCCACATCATCTTCCTTGTTGTTTCGGCATGTAGTCTCAAACGTATGTAACAAGCAATTTACAAATTCGGATTAGTGTTATGTCATATAGCCTATGTCACATATACATTACAGGTTTTTTATTTAGCATATATACAAATATTCATCTATATCATAGAAAGCACTATTGATTAAATAATTTTTTAACTGTTTAGTAAACTCTGGACCTGATGTTTGTTTAATATTGAATGGTAATTTATTGTATAATACTTTTCAAATCACAAAGGGATTCTTGTCAAAAAACTTCTTTCCTTTCCCTTCCCTGTACATATTGCTTTTGGTTCTAGTATCGTATGTGTGTACATTGCTATTAATCTTTATATCTGATTTTTGTCTGACTAAAAGAATAATCCTATAAATGTATAATGACACCACAGTTAATATTCTTTCATTTTTAAAAACTTCCTTACAGGAGTCCCTGGAATTTAGTGAGCATATGGTTCTTACACACCTTTTCTGTAATACAAGTAGCCGCTTTAAATTATCTTTATACGTTGTACCCCATAATTCAATACCATAATTTAAATGAGAGTGTATAATTCCAAAATAAATCCATTTTAAATGAGTTTTATCCAGGTAATGTGCCATATAATTTAACAAATAAATACCCTTACTAATTTTATTACATACAGAGTTTACATGATTTGTCCAACATTTGTTAACGTCGATTTTAACATCTATTGGTGAAATCGGGCATTAAAGTTTCAATTTGCAGAAAGAACAAACGGTATCCAAGTTCAGTTATGTCGTTTTTCAAGACTTTTCGTTTGATTAAATTTATAACATTTATAGAATTGCACAGATTTTGCTACGCTGTCATGTATGGTATTAAAATTATTTTATCTGTGTTTAGTAGCGCAGCGTTTTTGCTCGTTACCTGAAATTGCATTGAAAACGAGTTTTAACCTCGGTCAGGAATTGCCATGTTTACTGAATTTCCGCATTAACGCCTTCGTCAGTTGATGTCCGGTATGGGCTGCTGTTCATGTACCGTTATTGAATTAGAAGGTATTGTTCCAATTAGTGACATTCACCTACGCTCGCACGCCGTTTATGGTGAAGACAAAGACCGGTTTCCTTCGTGTAACTGTTTCTCTCTTACTCAACACGAATCAAACGAGTAACCTTTGGGTACTTGTTGTGTTTCTGAAATTCAGTTTTATAGCACGCATTCGTTCGTTTATTGACTTGTCCATTTTTTATTAATTTCAAAACAGATTGAGCTTCACGGGCGAACTGACGTATTTAGTAGACAAAAGCAGCGTGTTTACGTTGTCAGTTTCAGTTCTGATAAAAAAATCCTGGTGTTGACAATCGCCAATAGTTTAAATTTAATCTCTTCCACTGTGCTAATTGTTCATGGAGTTAAATTACACAGTATCTATTTATTTTTTCGCAGCTGCAAGCTAATTTATGGCCATAAGCCAACCTTTTTATTGTGACCTTGTACAATTTCTACTTTCACTTCACTAAGTCCTTACTGTCACCTGACTAATGCTGTTCAGTTCAATTTTTCCTGTCACTTCAATTTTCATCGCGACGTAACGGTAAAATGAAAAATGCGAGAAGTAGCTCCTTGAATGGTTCACTCGTGGGGAGTCGAAGATAAAATGTCTCCAATCTTGGCAGTAGCAGCATTCATTGTAGGCACAAACGCACTCGGAACCGCCCTAGATGTCGCATCAAAACTGAGTCACTCGCTAGGGAGTCGAACACAAGATGTCTTTAATATGTGGCAATAGCAGTACTCATTGTATGTCACAACTGTCTCCCTAACGTATTTTGTTTTTAATTTACGTCCTCCAACGTTTAGTCATATCGGAAGATGAGTGGAATGGATGAAATGATGCCCAAATGAGCCCAGGGCCCATAGAGCTTAGTTACCCGACATTCGTCTTTCAGGATAAGGGAAAACCCCGGAAAAAACCTTATCCAGGTAACTCACCCTGACCGAGATTCGAACACGGGACCTCTTGAACGTGAGGCAGGCGTCTACGCTACCGAGGTGGGTCCCAAACGTATTCGTACAACCGCCCTTAATGTAACATCAGGGGTTCTCCACAGTCCTAGAGTGATCGGAGGCGTGGGAAAGGAATGTTTCCAGGAGATTCCGGTTAGCTCTGGATTGCATTTCTGCTGTTTACCCTGGGCTAGAGCGCTACTTATCTCTTCGTATTTTGCCTGCAAGCTGGAGCCATCCAATTGATGTCTGTGCACTCAGCTATCTCACAGTACCGTAATACGTCACTTGCAGTTATAATAGACTGTTTCGGCTTATAGAATAAAACAAGTAAAAATATCAAATGTATCTACAAATACAAGTGTACTACATCGTAAATGTGGGTAGTGAACTAACATTTTGTATCGCATTTTTTCCACTTACTGCTCATATATCTCTGAAAAATAATTCGTAGAAAGTATATATTTTGAACAGCACTATTTGTCAAATCTTAAATTTGAATAGTGCTTTAAGTATGACAACATAACTCTCAATTTTTTTTAAACATGAGTACAGATATTTGAAACAAGAAGTGGAGGAGAGTGAGACGTATAGATCCTCCTCCTGCAGTCCACATGCAGTTTTGACTTTATCTGACGTAATCTAGTAAACAGAATGCGGCACAACCTACTTAGTACTGATGTAGGTATACAGGTGTGGAAGGTTTAATGCCTGGAGTACACTATATACGAAGCTTCGTGAGTTGTGGATTTTATCATTAGGTATAACCCTTTGTTATTTGATTTCTTCAATCGATAGTTTTTACGTAAACTTAATGAATGTTTACCCTCGTATTGACTGCTATTATTTTTGTTATTATTATTATTATTATTATTATTATTATTATTATTATTATTATTATTATTATTATTATTATTATTATTATTATTATTATTATTATTATTATTATTATTATTATTATTATTATTATTATTATTATTATTATTATTATTATTATTATTATTATTATTATTATTATTATTATTATTATTATTATTATTATTATTATTATTATTATTATTATTATGCTCTAATTAGGCTTTTTATGCAGTGGTTAGATAATGTATTTTAGCGCCGTACAGCCGATATTACGTGATGAAGTATTTTGTTTTCAAAGAATATTTAAAATGATACCATGAGAAGTATTTTCGACCTGTGGAATAAGTGAAAGTTTTGTCGTTTTTCTGGCGCGGCAAGGTTTGGCAGTAAAGTAATGTTAAGGTTTTACTATTCACACCAAGAACAGTAAGAAAATTGTTGAAGTATGCCAACTGCTAGACCTTCGGAACATCGAATGTAGTGAATCAGAATGAGCTCTTTAAGTTTTTTGGCGCCCAGCTTACGCCACATTCGTTTTTACTCAATAAAGAAAGGAAAGGAAAAGTTCGAAAATGTTCCCAACAGGATCGGCCTCCCTATCTGATCAGGATTGAAGGACATACAGGGAATTTAACAGAGCTTATTGCTCTTTGTTTAAGCATCAGTTTACATTTGGGCGAAAAAAAGGTTTCCATTTTGATTGAAAAATGACATTTACAGACCATTGAAAGTTAATTTTATTAATTTCTCACATATGTTGATCCATTGATGACTAGGTATTATTGGTTGACAAGGTATCACAGTGCCAAAACTTTCTCGGTCGTAGTCTGTGATTTAGCATGTAGATACATGTGCCTGTGTGTCACTACCACCCTTTATCCTATTAAAAAACTGCAATGCAAATAGGTGAATCTCAGTTTATGAGTATCTAACTTAAGCCTTTTGTCTATTCAATAACTGAACTAAAAGAAATTTTCCGACATTTTAAGACAATAAGTAATGCATTGCCTGTTTACAAATTACCAGTTCCACATTGGGTAATAACGTAAGTTTAACTGACTGCATCATTCTTCACGCTGCTGAACAAACACCGCAGACTCTCCTTGCTCCTGTCATAGTGCGTATTGAATTAGTACTTAGACTGTATAGAGACGAATCAGGCACTGTTTGGATGTCCGTGAATTTGAGTAAGAGTATCTAAGACCGTTCTCTAAATTAATTCTAGTGTCACAGTGTGGCACAAACTTTTCAGATCTTCATTTCAGTGCCACCATCAACAAATTGCAGCTCTGCTGTTCATTACATCAATTAGTAATTAATACGCAGTGATGTTAGTGATCAGTTCCACAAGAAAGAATGCCTATGGTATAAATAATGAACAGATCAGAATTTTAGGTTAACGGTTTAGGTGTAAAAAAAATATCAAGCATTTGGGAAATTGTCACGACATAATATTTAAAATAATACTTCTAAGAAATCAAAATTAGCTACTAATTTCTGTTAATAAAAGACAGCTATTATGTAAATCTGATTATAAGCTTTTTGACAGGTAACTAATATACATTTGTTTAGGTGTCTTAAATAGCAAAGCAGAAGTGCAGAAAACTGTGAGATTAAACACTTGATAAAGAAACGTTTCTTCATTTTTGTGCTCAAAATTACTCGAGGTCAGGTCTATGAAATATTTTGCAAATTCCTGTATAAATTAGACTGAAGTTTTGCGTGATGCAGTTTCTGTAATCTAACTACCAAAGCATTTTATAGCTACTTTCGATAGCATTTTATAGCTACATTTACACAATTAGCATTCCTCGTTAAATTACTGATAGGATTTTATTTATACGTGTGTTTCTTTTCATACAGGTCAATAAGGCAAATGGTATTCATTTGTAAATGTGTACATACCTGGTCGGAGAACGCATCAAAGACGAAAAGGGGGGGGGGTCGGGAAGAACGTGTTTTCTCATATACGTGTGTAGTATTAAGATTCCTTGTTTAGTGCTGTGGTGTATGCATTAATGCAAGTACAAAGTGACTCAAATGCATAGTGTAGCATTTCTTAGTTTATGTTTAAATATGTTGGTGAAATGACAGAGATTGAAATAATGTCTGCCAAATACATATATGTTTCAGACTTTTGCTGGAACCTGTCAATTTGCGAAGGCCGTAGGAAAATTAAATTCTAATTAAATGTAATGTATACATTCTGCCGTGGTTCTTCATGAAATGGTGGAGCGTGTTATGCATGTAGTGCAACTCTTAAGTTATAATTGATCTAAAATAAATTAAAACTAACCTAACATGTCTACCGGCTTTTCATGGTTATGGGCTTCGCGAAATGAACGCTTCAGCAAAATCCTGCGCAAGTTATAAAACATGTGTAATAATGTGAGTAGCATTTTATTAAAAATGCATGATGTTGAAACGATATGCGTGAAATTCGCGGTTAAATTTAATACTATACACAGGGAAAAAAATGAGTATCGGAAACCTTATCAAAGCGAAAAACAGTTGAAATCATGTTACTGCGTCTTCAACAGGTTTCACTGTATTTAAATAGGAGTAGCAACAGCTTGCAGCGCAGTTGATAATTAAGGTAATCTGCTTCATGCTCGATGGGCACTGCCTTTAACCATAATCGTATTGGCTTCGAGCGCTGCAAGAGATACGCAGGTAGACAATCCTCTTTGCAGATAAGGCTCTGTTTGTGTACGTTGGTAATAATCCATAGCCTGGAGCTTATATCCAAGGCTCCCGAGTGATAGTTTCCACTTCGATTCGCTGATCCCTCATTAAGGGATATGTTTCGCTGTATCGTCATTGTCTCGTCTCGAAATTTGAAAAGCTGTCAGGACAGATGGCGCATTGCAATACGATATCGATTGTCACACCGAGAGCAATATTAGGAATCTGGATACCGGCAGTTCAAACTAATAGTTTTGAGTAAACAATTTATTAGGTAGTTTTATTTCCTGGCCTGCATACACGAGCAGCACTAATTTTGTGGGCAGAATTTCTGTCGCATAATTGTCGTATTCTTGACGGTCCATATTTCTTCAGCAGTGCTGCCGCATGCCACTGAGATCGAAAAACGCAACAACTACTAGATTTCCTCGTATTGAGATAATAATAGGATACAAGTGCAATTTAGTATTTGAAGAAGTGTTTTTCGGGGAAACTTTTAGGTTTCGTTGCGCTAGTGAAATGAAATTCTTAAATTATTAATTATAAATTCTTAAATGCAGAAAACAGTGTGGTGTAGTGTAAAGAGGAACTTGAATGCGATTGATAAACTGTCTCGGTTAAAGCAACATCGGCTTAAGTCGGACCCCAATGTACTTGAGCAAACGAAATATAGATCTCTGAACAGAGCTATTTCCTATGTTTATTAAATATATATGTACTTTAAATCGGAAAACTGCGTAATGCGAAACCAATTTTCTAGAATGTTTGGGTGAATAACCTAAGATGGATTATTATATGAATATCACATAGCTACATGCTAAATTTTTAAACTAGTGCTTGTTAATTTTGAGTGCGAATGTACTTGCACCGAAAATTTAAGAACCGCGTATGTTGATGCAGGATGTAAAAAGGTATCGTGACACTGAGCTTCCACGCATATATGCTGACACAGGGCCTGTAGTTATAGTTAAAAAGTTAAAATACGTAGGTATAATAAAATATAAATTTGGGCCAAATTTTCATTTAAAAACTTCTGTTTTAAATTATTCCATTATTCTGTATGATCAAATTTTTGTACTTTGCTTTGTTAAAGTAAAACCTTTTGTTCGACTGAAACCTGCGAAAGCGGCAAAAAAATACCGGTTCTATTTTGGGATCGCGTTCTACTTCAGGCAGTTTTCACTGTATTTCTTTTCATGTATTTTAATCGGGCATGTAGAATAGTGATTTTAACAACTCTATGACAAACATTCATAAAGTTCTATCTCAATGTCAACGCCATTCATAAATGAGGGACGGCAAGAAAAAAAGCTGTGAAAAAAGTTTGCAGTTTTCGCTTCAGCGAATCTATTCATAAGTCCTGCGCCGTGGCGTAGCGGGCTAAGGCAGCATGCCTTGGTCCCTGGCCACGGAAAGCGACCCGGGCTCGATCCCACCCATGTGGTGGGGATTTTAGGTCCCGGGTATAGGACCGGTACCCACTCTGCATCGTGAGGAAAGTGAGGAGCTTACGCTAGGTAAGCGGCCCTGGTCACGAAAATCAACATTCTGGCTGGGGGATGCCGAGATGCTGACCACATCTCCTCCCCGTATCGGTTGGATGATCGTCCACCTCTGCCGTGCGTAAGTGGGCGTGAGGCCGGCAGTCGGGTTTGTAGGCCTTGGCTCTTTAAGGGCTGTCGCGCCATGGGCTATTATATTATAAATGTATTCATATATTATAGCTCTGAAAGCACATCTAAGCTTGATCGTTGTGCGCGACATATATCGATAGAAATTGTGTGCAGCAGGTTCATATTCTACAGCCCAATAATACGCTTGGTTAATTTCAGTATTTGTTTTTCACATATCAGAGTTTCAACTTCGTTATTCATTACAACCCTGCGATGCCGAAAAGTGTGGCTCTATTTACTGGCTTTAATTTTTAGAAGTCATAATGGAAGGAATGACACGTGGTTTTTGCCTCTTTGTATATTATTCAGTCATCCATTGAACCTAAGCACTAATCACAAAATTAAACTTGAAACCATTTACTGCAATTACTATAATTATTTTGCAAAGAAGCAGCAGAACTAATATCAGAAGCCTATAGAACTTTAAATGCAAATATAAGGATATTTATTTTGTTGAAAATCTAAAGATAATATCAAGCTAATTGAGTAGTTTGCTATTGAAGCTTTCCTAAACATTTATAACACGCACATTTTTTATCTCTCGCCTTAGAAATCTCGTAGTTGAGCAAATAATAAAATGCCTTTCAAGTCCGGAATGATCTTCGGCTTTCCTTTCCGTGGATCTGACCAACTGAGCTACCATGACAACATGACACTAGCACATTTGAACTCTTATTTTAAATTGTTCCTTCATTGTAATTCTAGGCGACCACATTTTTCCCTTTCCCACTTTTTGTTAAAATCAATCCATTAGTAAGACGGAAACCAGTAAAACGGAAAAAAGTGTTACCGTGTTGTAAGTTTTACTGTTTTATTTAAAAGCGTTCTGGTATTGCTGACACTTTCACCAAGTACAAGGGAAATATATTTGGTCTTTTAAGGTTTAACTTTGATAGTCACTTCGATCTAACCTACATACTGTTTGTATATTGTTAATTGTATAATCTGATAATATTGTAATAAATGATTTACTGTCTTTTAACTTTAACGAATAGACTAAATTGAGGGTTGGAACTTTGAAACGTTTGACTTTAATGTCTGCAACCCATACAAGCCTTTAAAGTAATTACGCCGTGTTTCTGCCTGTATTTTGTGGCCCTCGCATTTGTTCTTTATATATGTGCTTCAACATTTTCCATATCGCCTTCGTATCCTGATTTTTTGATGCCTTATTCATTCTACAGTTCAGTCTATTCGCCGCCCGTTTCTTTCCTTTTCGCTTCTGTTGGGCATTAATACCCCCATTTTTTTTTTTTTATCTAAAATTGTTCTTTATCCTTCTCCTGTCTGCTCCCACTTCTTCAGTTCTCTCACCACTTTTGTAACACTCATGATCATACTATCCTTCTCTTTTCTGCTTGCAGATACTTATCTCCTTTATTTTCCACGTATATTTTTATTACCTGCTCCATACTCTATAAAGCTTCCTCTATCTCATCCTTTAGCATCAAATTTTCTGCATGTGTTAACCCTATTATTTCCACCCCTTTCTCTAATTCTTCGCAAAAAAGATCTTTGTTACTCCACCGATATGTTTTGAATTCGTTACTGCTTTTATCTAAATCCTCTCTTTTCTCCTAATTTCTAGTATAAAAGCTTACTTTTAATGAAAAGTGACAGCTAGTTTATTTGTAAACGTGAATTGCCTTTTTGCATCCCCGCCTATTAACCCATTTCGTATACGTATATTCCTACTCTTTCTAGTTTCTGTAGCTACGGTCTTTATATTGATTTCTACAGTAAATTTTCTGATTTGTTCTTCACCTATCCTTGCATTAAAGTCTCCTAACCACTATTACAACAAATTGTACGTTCTATACAGACTATATATAATATGGTCCGTATTTCTTCTATGTCCTGCTGTACTTTTTGAACACATTTTTGTCATAGGATGGGTTGTACACTAATCCTAGGCACACTTCTCCTACTTCCATTATGCACCACAGTACCATCCCTTTGTCTATTCTATCTAGTACTTCCCCTTTTATTTTCTTGCTTTTCTTCACGAGTAGCTGTTGAGCGCCCTAAACCACAATCATCCACCCATTGTCTTTGTCCCTCGCTCCTGAAAAGAGGCATATTTGGCGTTATCAGAGTTCAACCTTGTTCTTCCATGATCTCTTCATTTCGTTTATTGTACACCCTGCAAACCCCCTCATGAACTTCATTCCTCATCCTGTGATTCTGCTAATGTCATGGCTTAATGTGCCATATTAGAGTTCAGTATAAATGTATTTTCTGTCATTTTTCATGCCTGGCTATTTTTAGGAGAATTTGAAATTATTTACATGAGTAATTTCGACATAACATATTTCCTTAAAACCAGCGAGCACAAGCTAATTTTAAATGTGACTGTTTTGTGTTAAGTTTTAGTAAACCCCTGATGAATAGTAAATGTAAGTTACCAAATAATTTAGTCACCGTTTAGTAGCCATAATGGCTCCAAACTTTGCTTAGCGCAATACTGCTAAATACGAGAAGTCCAGTAAGGCTACAACTGCCCATGAACTTAGTAACAGGGGCGTGTTGAACGAACAGTTATCTCATTAAGCAAATGCCCTGCCCGGTAATGCTTGCCCCGTCGTAGTCAATTTCGTAAATAGCCTTAACACAGCTTCACTGTGAGGGGATACAAATGTTACAAAATCTGACCTAGGTGGTATACAGTTTAGTTTATAGTTTGAAACGCAGTGGAAGTTACAGTAACTGTTATAGCTAATGGCGTAAATTACAAAAGAGCTTGCTTAATTGTGTCGCTGTACAAATAACGGTATGAATGTGAATCAGGAAGGATTAGGAATGGTACGAATATGGTTTAAACTGGGAGGCTAGAGGGCATGGCTGACGATTCTGCCCATTTTGCGGTACATATTTGGGTGGAATGTGCACAGTGAGAGAAACAACAATTAGATTCGCAGAAAATCTCTTAAGTCCAGCTTGAAGGAGAACGGCATGTTTGGCTGTCAGAGGAACTGGTAAAACATGGGCAACTTTCTGACTACAGTGCACAAAACAAGTTTGTTTCTCTCTATATGTATTTATTATACGTCGCTTTAACTAATAGGTCCTATTGTGACGCATGGTGTGGAGGTACATCATGGCTCGGTTTGATGAACAGTTAGTCTACTGCCTCTCATCCCTATACCATACCATCTTGCTTCATCTCAGGGCCACAAAGGTCCTAGTGCTAGGCAATTTTACCTCTTCCTCACATTCCAGGAAGATAGTGTTAGGGTGCCATTGGGTTTATCCAGTTTCATTATCTCTGCGTAGTTGGCAGAGCATTTACGAATACATTTATTTTCACTTTTACCATTGTTTTAGGCTTAAGGTGTTGGGGGGTGGGGGGGAGTAATGGTATTAAATATCAAATCTGGTATTTGCCTTAGTGAATGAGGAAGGCCATGGAAAATACAATCAGATGGTCGGCCCACGAGATTTGAATACGGGACCTCTCGTATGCTGGCCACAGGTGCCACCCCTTGAGTAGGGTGGTACCGTGGCTGAGTGCTTAGATCGCTATGCCCCTACCAAGGTGTCACGCGTTCGATCCCAGGCGACCGCAAAGTGAGATTTGTGGTGGACAACACGGCGCTGGGACGGGTTTTCTCCGGGATTTTCGGTTTCCCTTGTCATCTTTTTTCAGTTAGTAGAGGGCAATTTAACCTTTCTTTTTTTTTGTCATCTATAACTTATATCTTAAATAGATCCCTGCATTACTTTTTTGTGCAATAAATTTAATAATTTGATACCAGTCAAAGATGATGCCTTATCTATTTATACTTGCTTGATAAAGTGCTAAGAAGGTACAATTGGTTTGTCTGCAATTGAAATTTGGTTTTAGCCACTCTTTTAGTAGATAACCACTATACGTCATGCAATTAATAACCAAATACTACTAACCACAAGTATTACTCTGACCTTTAAACGTCCACATTCCTGTTCTTGAGTGATGAATAATGCATACACCCAAGAATCGCTTTATAGCCAGCCGATAATTCTGAGAGATCAGGAATTTGTTAAAACCTCAAAACTATTTAAATATTTGATTTTTAACACAGTGGCCAAATCTTGTTTTGCTACTTATAACTATACACTACAGAATTAAGAATTATTCCTTTTTAATTCACCTAGGTATAAAAAGACCAAATATCAAGCTTTTGACTACATAGACAAAGTTTTACTGATGATTTTTTAGTTGTAGAAGTATAAGACATTATTAATGTGTATTTTATTTCGGTCCACGTTGGAAGCCACTTTGAATGATTATTAATTTGATTCCCGTTGGAATTTTGTTGCGATTGAGATTTGCGATGATTAAATTTGGTAATTTTTAATTTGGTTTATTATGATTTGGAATATATATGCGAAACCTGTAGAGCTATGATCAGAGTTTAAAATTTTGTACATGTAATTGCTTTACCGGGAAAATGCAAGTCAGTTGGAGAATTCACGTTGTGCTGGCACATTACCATGACAGCTCAATGGTTAAAAGCAACCGGACGTTTTAATATTTATCTGAATTTTCGTTTTTATTTTTATTTTACACACAGACACACACACACGCACACACACACACACACACACACATACACACACATATGTATATATGCACGCACACTCACGGGGCTTTGTTAATGCGCCTTTAGATTCAAAGATCTTAGATTCATCTATCTCCAGTAATATCACGATATTGAATTTTTGGAGTATGTTCTCTACCACCATGCATATTGTAGAGAAGCTAATAATACTCCAACACTATTGTTACACTTTTAGAGCACACAGATTTCGCATTTGTTATTTTTTTAGCCTTTGGCTTTTTAGCAATACATTTGTTAAAATGTATTGGAGATCGAATAAACGAATCGCCTTTAGGTCCATTGTGTGTGCTATGTTGATATGAGGCCAATTTAACATTTATCGCTCTAAATATTAATCTGTCGTTCTGATGTATTCAAATCTTATTGGTACTCTGTGATCTCTGTTGTGCAAACTATATTTGTAGCCAGTTAAAAACTGTAGAAACATTGTTGTAAATCTGTTGTTGCCTCACAGGTCGTGACTCCTTTTGAAAAATGCAGACTGGTTGTTTTTTGAGAGAGGCATCTTTTCTGATTTACTTGCAGACTTTTATAGCTTGGTTTTACGACTTTCCTCGATTTTCATGCTCTGAAACTAATTCCAGAAGCAATACCGCAAGTTCTGTAGGGTAGAAAAGAAGAAAAGCTGCATGCAGAGCATAATACATGATAGAACTATTTAATACTACAACCAGGAGCAAAAATGTTATTCAAATTTCATCCAGCTTTCTTCAAATGTGACAAACTGTTTATCAATATTAATCGTTAGATTAGTATATAAACTTCGAGTTGATGAAGCAATTTATGAGGTACTTAAAAGGACTTTGACATTTCAATTTCACCTCTTGTATAGTGCGAACAATTTCAAGGTTACATTATGAATTGCAACTCTTATGCCAGGCTTTAATTAAAGCTTTAATTAATCCATTGCACCTGTGATACAACAGAAGTACTCCTGTAAGTTATGTTAGTATGTAGTGTGACAAACGTCTAATACACAATTCCCTGCATGGGTGATTTGGCACACTGAGAAACAATTGAAAGTTGAAACATGCAAATGCTCTACTGTTTTTGTTCAACTGCACATTTCTACTGTATCCTTCCGCCACACTCCTCTCGGATCGCAAGCCTCGACGACGTTTCGCATTGCTGAAAATACAGTGGTGTCCCCTCCAAACGCACTCATACCGTGAGCGATTAGTACATTTAAACGAAGAAAATAACGTTTAAACGCCATGTGGTATTTTGTAACAAAATAAAAATATTGCGTAACAATGTAGGCAAGTTCAAATACGCGTTCGAAAGCTAGAAACTAAAATGTTTGAAATTGCTGGTTGGACGCGTTCCAGAAAGGCGAGTGTTTACGAGTATTTTATATGCACTTCCGTATTCACTAATGTGCAGCACTGTTGCAAATGTCAAACGTTAAAATGTGATAAATATTTCAACGTGGTTTTGTAGGTTCATTTAAAAGCCCATGTCGAATATGGTCTTTTCAATATTTTTTGGAAGGAGACCAATTGTTTTATAGCCGTAGAGGGGAGAAAGTATGGTAGCAAATGTGTATTTTGTGATTTATGCCTTTGAGCAGTTGAGCCTCAACTGGTGCAAAACCTTTATTATTTCGGGAAGAAAATTGTAAACTGTAAGCTCTGCACGTGATACACACCAGACTGTAATATGGTTTATTCCAGTGAAGTGACTAATTTGTCAACAAAAGTTCAATTAACAATTTAAAGCAGCAACCAGTTAATATACAGACCTGGGAGTGGTATCGTTAAAAAGTTCTTTTAATGAGCTTTCATTGAGACGCTACTTGATATGAGCTATTTTGATGAAAAACTTCATTTCTTCAAACTTTCAAATTTAATTTTTTCAAAAAGTGACAATTTTAACATCTTAAAAAATTCTCAGAATAAGTTCTTGATTTCTCCTTACATCACCCAAAGTTTTGTTCTGGGATCTCCATGGGATCAGGAGTAAGGTTGCATGACACTTAGGTCTAACCATCGACAATAAGGTACAACAGAGTGGTATGTGGAAATAGGTTTACAATGTTATTGATTATTTGGAACAAGACGATCCTTGTATAGTCTTGGGTTAGCGTAACACAGCACAGCAATTCTTGCGTGCGCGCGTTCGCGTATGTGTGTTCATTTGCTTTTGGAGGGAGGATTTTAGAAAATCCATTGCTATTAAGCAATGCCTTTACTACTAGCAAAATAATGCTATTTGAACGAGAAACGCTAATTTAACGTCCATTTAATTTTTATCAACATAGTTTATAAATATAAATAGGTATAATTGTCCTGTAGTGCAGTATAGTATAAACACAACCTGCATAAACTGTATATCACATACGAAGTTTATTTAGTATGGAACTCGCTCAGCTCTGTATGTTAAGGAGGTAGAATTATAACTCTATACATTTTGTGGATATTCACACACACACACACACACACACACACACACACACACACACACACACACACACACACACACACACACACACACACACACACACACACACACACACACATAGACATGCGCGCGTTAATAAGGTGCTAATGACTATTATGATGTAATAGAATATAGGATCAATCCATCACAGGGATGCCTTACTTTGATTGCTTCCGTATAAACTTCAATGTTTAATAAAACCTGAATTAATATCTATTTATAAGAGGCGCTGAGTTCCGTCTTTCTTCCTTACAAGTGTGAAATTAAATTCTCTCTGGTACAGTGCCTCCTATGAAGTATATAGCTGAAGAGCAGCTCCTTTGCTTTAATTTCATTGAAAAGTTTGAATTTATAGTCCATTATTAGCTGAATAAACGTCGTAATTTTAGTCTTGGTTGATATTAAACTTTGTTCGCCATCTTTTGGGGAAATACATGTTTTGGCTGAATATTGAGTGTTACAAAAGTTAACTAACGATTATGTTCTCAGAATTTTCGGTTTAAAAGTCTCCTTTTTCTTCAATCTTTGTCAGGGTATTTATGTATATCAGTCAATAAAAGTAAGAACACCAACACATTTTACTACTTGGCAAAGCGTTGCATTCGCTTATTACCTGTTCACTAGAACAGCGAAATATTAGTATCCCAGCCTAAAGTAACGTGACACAAATAGAGCACTTAGGAGCTATGTGTGTCTCATGTAAAAGGTTAGGCGATCAATTATACAAAGCATAGGTACATAATTCGAGAAATTAACCTTAACAGTGATATACCTACAATAATTATATATTGTAACATTTTTCAATGAATGAAATGGGGGATATAAACAGCCCTATCCTCTGCAACTTCTATAATGGAAATTATTCACTCACTACACTTTTGTTATTAAGTAACCACTGCAACAACAGAAAGCGCAAGATAATATAACTAATTTTCTTATCGATTGGTTTGTATAGCAGGAATAGTTTCTAAAAAAGTGATTTATTTAATTGGCACATGCGTAATGCCAAACATTTCATCAGCAATGTCTTATCACTGAAAGATGTCGTAGTGTCATTATCGCTGTTGTATAGAAGTGGTCAACCTTGGTGCTACTTGTTTTAATAGTCCATTTTTTCCAAATAATTGTAATCAATTCTTATAGTCTTCTCAGTTGCGAAAAACTGCCATTAACGGAAAAATTTAAGTATTAGTTACTATTAGGTTAAATAATTTTTGTAACTATTGGAAGTGTACTTAATAATATGTGTACTTTTCCTAAGTGTGATCAATGTAGTACAAATAGGTCACTGCCCTGATATAAACATGATTTAAACGCGTCAGATTGTTAAAAACTATACAAAATAGTGTGTATACTGTAAGTGTGAAGTAATGAAACACAGCATCGTATCGTATCAGTGTTATAATATTCAGTCATGTAATTGATTTTGCGCACTTGCCACTTTTCGATACGCCTCATGGCTTTGTCACTTTATATTAAGACGAAGAATTTACTACCACAGAGAATACAATTAAAATATATTAATATAATTAATTGGGGAGGGAAATATTTCAAAATCATATAATCTCTAAATCATCTATCTTAGCTTTTTTATTTCATGAAATATTAAAATGTTTAAGTTAAAAACACGAGTTATTTTCTGGATATCCTGTACAATTCGCATTGGACCACTCGGCAATGTCTGAAAAACAAAATGCTTAGTTTGCCAAAATAGAAAGATAGTGGTGCCTGTAGTCCACACAGATTAGATTGATTTGCATTTAGTGAGTTCATTAATAATTACAAAGGCCTGTGGACATTGAACATGTCAAAGAAGTGTACAGTTTAATAGCATACATACGTGAATATTGAACAAAAAGACACAGGCAATACGAAAAACAAGGCGCGCGCGCGCGCGCACACACACACACACACACACACACACACAATTTTCTCTTGTCTTTTGCAAGTTCTTTAATAAACATACATTAAAATAGCTTTTGAACAGGTATCAGAGGTAAATTGGCACTGATTTTACATTAGAACAGCTAGATTATACTTACAGAGCTACATACGTGTCAGCAGGATAATTTGTCATTCAGATAATCGTGTACCGAATGGAATGATTTTGAGGTTAGATACTCTCTAGCAGCATTTTTAAAAGCACTGAAATTATCACTTTTTTCCTTAAGAGCGTTAAGTATTTTGATGCTTTCATAATACTCACCTTTCTGGAAGGAAAAAAGTTTAGGGCTGGGGTTATGCATGTTCCACTTATGTCTATTTTTTTTGTTTTTCCTTTTTTGTTATAAATAAGATCTAAATACATACAAATAAAATTAGAATAGGGGATATATACATGCAACGAAGGTTTAGTATCTTCAGTATTCCAAACGGATCTGCTATGAGAGTTAGAAATAATTTTACTACCTTCTTTTCCATAAGAAATACTCGTTTACTTGCTCTGAGTTGCTCCATTATAATATTCCATATTCCAAGATAGTTGAATATGCATAACACACTAATTTAAGTGTATCTATGTAACTTGCATTAACCAGTGCTTGGATGGTATAACAGGCAGAGCTGAGTGTAGGTAAGATATACTTTATGACCTTTCCAATTTGAATACCTATCTACTTGTAGACCCAGAAATTTAATGCTGCCAATTTCTTCTAATAAGATATCATTAATCCCAGTTTCTATCGGAGTGTGTGACATACGATGAGTTATAAATTTAATAACTTTGATTTTGTCTAGATTCATAGATAATTTGTTAGCTTTAAACCGATATGACTTCCAATTCAAAACCTATGTCTGGCAAATCGTGTATTCGTCACCTCGTTTGTAAGAATGCTTGGCTACCCTATGAAAATAGGGTGCAATGCAAGGTTTTTCATAAATATCCTGTGATGTTAAAATCATACCGGTAGTATTTATTGAAACGTTGTTCGTAGTTTACCGAAATGTTACACGCTGTACATGAAAATCTGAATTTCAGCTACCGAGTGGCCGAAACGGGTGTTAAAGCAAATAGTGTTAATAATATTAGGATTACATAAAAGAGGAAGTTTCAATACAGTCATTTGAAGAGGTTCTGCATATTTTGCTGCTATATTAAATTGTGCGGTGCGTGAATTTTGACAGATATATCCCTTTTAACGCCCAGATGTACCCTGAGGTTTGTCTTATCAACTAACTGAACTGCGTAAGCTGACTGAAATATAGGTTAACATATGACGGCAAACACGAAAGCTGCTGGCGATCATGGCGTAATTTTGCATCGGCAGCACGGAACTTAAGTACCATCATTTTCTCCCTTATCATCTACATTAATTAGTACACCACCATACATAGGTTAGTGTGTGGATTGTGCTTCCTAGGCTTGTCAAGTAAGGTGGTTCGCATCAAATGAATATATAGATTACACGACTATATTAAAATATGATTATATATATTCACACTCTCTTTAGTGTTTTTCTTTTCGCTCTGCTTAGTGTCTATTTACTTCATCCCCTCCAACGCACACATCTTTAACATGCAGGTCGTCGAGTCTTGGCAAATGTGAGCATAGTTTTTTAAATTCGTGCGAAATTCCTTAATAGAGGCCATTGGTGTTAATGTATTCCACTGAACAAGATAAGGGTCTTCTCTTTAATTCCTTTCAGAGATCATAAATATAGTCGGTATATGACCTTTATTTGCGAACAATATAAGAGTAGAGAAATACATGTAAGTGCAACAAGGTGTGGATTGAATTCGATATACCTGGATCCTTGCGATTTGCTTTTGTTCCCAAACACGAAGAAATGGTTTGCGAGACTAAAATTAAATCAGATGAAGTCGTCATCTGAACAAAGACCTATTTTCCAGAGTTGAACTATTTCTATTTTCTGGATGGGTTAAAATAATGTCAGAAACTTTCGAAGAAGTGTATGTCCCCAAATGAAGTTTATGTTGATAAATAAAATAATTTGTGTTTGAAAAATTGCGTCTTCGTTCCTAATACGGGTATTTACTGAACCAATCTCGTACATTACTCCAGACAGAGTACTATGAGCTGTACGTGATATTGATAGTGTGTTAGTTACAAAGCATTGTGCAATACCCACTATTCTAGAATCCTGTCCACGTCAGCTTTCGTAAGAGGTCATATGTGACTATAAGGTGAAAATGTGTTCCAAAATAATTTTTATTTCAAGTCCGTTAAATATTTATCAGCTAATTAAGTAATAAATTCCATACAATGGCTCCACAATTCTAGACTATCCTTTTTTATTAACAATGTCAATCACTTCTTGCTTTACCCTTGCTTTTGAGCACTTTAGTAAAATATTTAGTGTGTGAACTTCTTAAATGACAATGCTGAAGCTTCTATCACACATAAATAGTAGGCTCTTAGCTCGTGCCTACGAACATAAGAGAATTGGCAGTTCAGTACTGAAAAATGCTGAACCAATTGTGATACGTAACAAACTTGAGCTTCCGTCTAGAGAGTGCGGGACAGTAAAAAAACTTCCGAACCGGTTGCACGGTGTTGTGCTTGTCGGCGACCCGTCGCTCGTCGCCAACCTCCGGTATCGCAGAAAGGTTCGAATGAAGTCATACAACGTTTTTAAAACTACTTTTAAAGGCTTTACTTATCAACATTATAAAACTGACTACCGTCGTTGTCCATACATGCTCTTTAGGAAACAGTCCCTAACTCTCTGTAGATCACGTTGTCAAATGCTGACAATTAACTAGCGAATATTTTGTTTTAAGTTACCCCAGAAATGCTTCATACGGACGAGGTTTGATTCCACCTTCATGGATATGCCTCCATACAAAATGATCGTTATTGGAGCTCTGAAAACCTAATATTATTAATGAAGTGACCCTTCATGACCAAAAGATAGTGTATGTTGTTTCATAAGCGGAGAAAGTATTATTTGGTCATTTTTTTCGACTCAATGGCTGGCTGACGCCCGTGCATACGTAAATACAATTGTGTCGCCCCCTTTTTTTTAGAGAGAGAGTTAACACACAGAGCGTAGTATTGCCTATCTTCGGCAAGACTTAACAGGTTCAACCGCCCGTATTTCGACGAGAACAATTGAAAGTGTTTGAGGAAAGAATTATTAGAAGAGATCTGTGTCTGCCCCGGTCGCCCGACCTAACCCCTTGCGACTTCTGTCTCTGGTATAACTTAAAACTTAAATTGTACAAGACTAGTCTAGATAGCCTAGTAGAATTAATATATCCGCCAGGAAATTGCCAATAATTGCCAAAAATATATGGACAACGACGGTGGCCAGCTTCAGCATCTTCTTTTATAAAGCTGTTAAGAAAAGCCTTTAAAACTAATTCTGAAATTGTGTATGGTTTCATTCAAGACTTTCTATGATAGAGGCAGTCGACGAGCGCCGAGGTTGCAGAGTTGCAGACAGGCACATCACTGCGAAGCCGGTTCGCAGGTTTTTGGATCTTCCGTTAAATAGGTGGTGCCAAACAAATTGGCATCTAGAGTTTTCAATAGCAAACTAAGGAGCGCGTCACTTACTGTTTTATGAGGCTTCCAATCCACCTCACACACTGGCACTAACTATTTGTTTCCGGTGCTTAATGGAGGGTGAGAGGCTTGAGGTCCAAGACAGAATTTACAACCCTCACTGGTATAGGCTCGTTCACTAGTTCCAAAAAAATTTCACGTGCCAATTTGTTTGATGATAACTATAATCTAATTACCCTCCTCAGAGCATTGGTGGTTTTAATCTGGTAGAGGACTACCAAATCTGAGTATCTTCCTTGTAAGAATATATGAGATGAGTTTAAAAGGTGCATAATCTCAGTATTCTCAGAAGTTTTCATCTAACAATTTAGATGAGGTGTATTTTTATGAAGTGATAGCAGTTTTAGTGCCATCTTTCGAATATATCTGCTACAAGCGTTGCGTTGTGTGTATTTCATTGTTGTTTTCAATGTAATGTTGATATAGGTGATAAAATTTAGATTAAAATACATGAAGGTTCCGAAAACGAGAAGGGCGGCAGCGTGATAATACTTCTATGATAACAATGGAAAAGAAGCAGGTAAAATAAATAATGGAGACCTTACTTGAGATGAAAGAGGAAGTTTTAATAAGGCAGAACATTTCTGATTTTGATTATGAAAGAGAGAGTAATAATTTGCACGAGTTTCCCTGTCCTGTGTCACCTATTGATGGATATACAAACCTTGATTTGAAAAGTTTCTTTTTCTGTCTACTTAGTTTTGATCAAAATAGACCTTTACAAGAATTATCTGACTTCTCTGTGTAGCAAACGTGAGCTGCATAATATTTGATCAGGCTCTTAACTACATTTTGTACCTCAAGTTTCCCAATTGAGTAAATGATACTCGACATCTTTTGCAAGTACCTTAAACATATCGTACTTTAGAATTTGGGTGGAATAAGGACCCACCACCATTGTAGTAGCTTCGCATTTTTCAGAGAGAGAGAGAGAGATAGTATTTAATTAACATTGACTAATCTAATAGTATTTAGGGGTTACACTTAAGCTAAAATAGCTTTATTCATAATTTTGGTGCTTTTAACTTTTGATTCAAATGTGACCTCGCCGATTGCATTAAAATTTGGTGTATAACATGTTAAGGTCCCACTTGGAAAATAGGTTACATGATAACTTTTCCCAACAGTGGGGGAGGTTTCAAGGGGATACCAAACCGGGATTCAAATACGTACATACTATTTATTTGCACCAGAATCACATTTATAAGAATAATAGATATTTCTGACAAGCTTTGTATTTCCATAGTGTCTAAAGTATAAATATTTAAGAAGTCATGCAAATGAAAGTATTAGAATGTCTTAATCAAGGTACACAATGGCTGTACTGAGAATGACAGAAGGATGAATATCGAATAACTAGTAAGCTCTATGGGCCCTGGGCACATTTGAGCATCATTTCATTCATCGTAGATATGAGTTAATGTTAGAGGACGTAAATTAAATCAATAAATAAAAATGATAAACAGGTAAAGGAATCGCTTAGTAATGACGCAGAAAATACTACTCCCAATGAGCTAGATGATTATTAAGGTTAATTCTTGTTTTATTATTTACTGAGTTGTGTAAGCAGATAAAAGTTTTTAGCCGCCATATCTAGTCATACTACACATATGTGATGGCATGTTCCAGTCCCTTTGTTGACGGTTTGTTTAGGTCAGAAAGCAGAGAATCACAATTTTCTCAGTGATGTGTAATGAATGTTAGTACCTTTTTTAATTGAAAATATCGGAAATACTCGGCGCTTTGCAGGAATACATTATACGACTCTCTTGCTGTATATGCTACAGTTAGGTGAAGAGGCCTGCCAATGTTTGATATCAATGGGAACATTTCCTGCTGCGCTTGTCAGTGTATTTGAACGGAAATGTAAGATCCAGTAGAAAGCGCAATGCGACACCGTTCAGTGGGCGATAGCCTTTTTTTCCGAGGTGAAGAAAATGCATTGAGGTCGGGTTAATGCCCATCTCTGAACTCGAAAGACGTACAATGGTTTTATACTCTTTGAACACAATTGTTAATGGTATTCGAACGACGACTTCAATGCTTTGAGTCAATATAAATGAAAAAGAAATAAGCGGCGGATGCTAAAAATTAAATGAAAGCAAACTAAAAGTTGATCGTTGTCAACATTTTGTACTGTTTGCTGAATGATGCTCTTAGGAGGTTGCTGAAAGGATCTTTCAGCACACCAGCTCCGTTTTCTCAAGCAGTTATAATATTCTGATTTTGCTTCCTTTTTCTAAATATCTACAGGATATGTATTCGTAATGCTACCCTCATGTTGTCTGTCGACAGCTCTAAGAAATCTCATTACTTACAGATTTTTATATAAAATTTTTGTGGAATTATGTTTACTGATATGACAAGACAATCATTGCAAGGACCTACTGAGTATGTGTGTTAAATTGTATAAGGGGATATGTGAGGGCAACCCTATTTTGTCTTTTGTAATAAACTTACACTTCTGAAGTTGTCTCCATTTTAAATAGTTAAATGGAATTATTGGCCAGTATTTATTTTATAAGCAAAAAATTAGGCAAAATCCCGTCTGTTTAGTCGTGTCAACCTATAGCGCTTGCCCTAATATTCATGTATTACTGTTTACTGCACGTGAAGACGCCTTGGTACTGATAACAATAATTTTATCAGAAGTACAAGTTAGCGAGCATAAGTACATTGTTAAATTTATCGCAGTTGTTGGTGCTTGTACCGAGTAATGGCGTATGTTCATGCAGTGCATGAAGATAACTGAATGTGCCATCAGTGAGCATGACTTAACAACAGAGCAAAGCAATAAAGTATGTATGTTCTTGAGAGGAAACTCAAATCTGCCACAGCGTTTAAAATTTACAATTGGAAATGACAAGCTGAAAATGAAATCATAAATATCTCGCATAGCTTTCGGGTCAAGGTTAACTATTTAATATTGCAACATTAGTGCACCAATGCTTTGACTGAAACTATATTGTCCTGCCACAATGGCCAGCCTGCTTTGTTATACAGCGTGTTGCACATACTGTCTGTCCAGCACAAGAAGACAAGCTAGAGGAATGTGTAACGTTATCACTTTTGCTGTCCCCACGGTATTTATGCTCGCCTTCCCAGTATGTCAAGGATGCTAGATTCGTGTAAAATACGCAAGTGTTGTCACATAACTCACCCATACATAATACCTATCACTACAGTTACTGCAACAAACATTAGCTCCGGCAGCATGGGTGACTCATATGCACTCACGGTTATTTCGTAGTAAACAGATCCACTAACAGAGCAGATCAACAGTTCAAACCCCTTTCCCCTTCATTGGTCTCCTGCCTTCTTGTGGTGGGTAGACAGTACATTTAGAGTGATACGTAGCCTGGCCTGAAGCAGTAGAGATAATTTTGGATCTCTTATGTTCGAACTCCTTAGGTGAACGCAAGTTGATTGCTGTACATCAGCAGCTTGAAAATTTGCAGGAAGATACCGCAGCAACGGAAACAGCATTTTGGTTGACAGATTCTCCAAATGGAAGATATAGAGTATGGGGTTGTTAAAGCAATCAGTTTCTCGGTGGCAGTCTGAGATAGACGTAATTCCTATGCAATACATGTTGACAGTTATGGTACCCAGTTTCATTATTGCTGTTATTGACTACCAAATGAGCTCGTCCGGGGATGTCACCTTTCATATCGCTCAGTCATCCGTGAAGTGCACGGAAAATTCCAAACCTGTGCAAATAATTCATCACCGTCATACAAACAAGGTTTAGACCATGAATGATATGTTCCGTCTCCAAACTAAATTTGTTCTATCCATCTTCTCACAGGTCTTCCTCGACTTCGTTGTCCTCTTGACCTGTAACTTAATGCTCTTTGGGGGAACCCAATCATGATCTATTCTGCAGACATGGTTGTACCATCTTTCCCTGTACTCTATTTTATCTGTTAGTTTAAATATTCCCAACTGTTCTCGAATATCTACACTCTTCTGTTTCTCCATTAAAGTATAACCTTCAGCAATCCTCAGGAATTTCACTTCCGCAACTTCTAACCGTATTAAAGTATCTTTATTTAGAGTCTAACACTCATACCCGTATAAAATGGAACGAAAGGAAAACACAGTATTGTGTAGAACAGGGACGGGAAGGAAGGCATTAGGCTTTTTATTGAAACTATTCTGGCTTTTGCTGAACATTGACGTTTTTTAGGTTCACACCGTACGCAGCTAAACACGCGTCTGGTCTCTGTAAAAACTGAACTCTCTAAGCTGATGCGAAGACCTGTTACGTCTAATATTTTCCCTCTTTTGCTTTTAATATAATTTTTCTGAAAGCAAAGAAACACAATGGCTTTCAGCTCCTATATTTTACCGATCACCTAATTCGTGCTTTTGCTTCTCAGTCGGTAATAAATTTCTATTCAAAAGGAAGAATGGAAAAATGTGGCATTCTGATTTTTGTACTGGTGAGTGAGGAATATTTTCTTATAGCAATGTTATTATTTCCTTCCCTAAGAAAATTTTTCTCTTCTAAAGATCAGCACTACAGGAGCATCACGTACATTTTTATATCTGTGTATTTGTTCTGTCTCACTGTTCAGGTGTACACGCTGTTCAAATATAAAGTATAAAAGTTCAAACAGTTCAAATTCCTTGGAACGTAGAAGTACAAAATCATTATCGCGGATTATTCTAGAGTCCAGAATGTAGACGATTGCCAATTTGCTTTGGTTATTTTATCTTTAGGCTGGATTTAGAGATAGAAGTAGATTAGGTAATGGAGGAGGCATCTAGCCCCCCAACCCGTAATTTCGTCTTTTGTGCATATCCTCCCCGGAATGAACGGTTGAGATAAACCGCAGGAGATTATGGGCTGCTGGAACCCACGACGTAAGCGGAGACACGCGCTTAGTTCCGTAAGAGTTACTGGTTTGATCACCCGGCTGGTAGGTGTTCAGGCTGATATTTAATTATTATTTCACTTCTCCTGAAAGTTTCACACTTGTTCTATGAGATTTTAGTCAGTTTCTTCGATTTTCTGATATTTTATCAAGTAACCAAATAGAATTAAATTCTAACTGTCCTATTTCTGATACGGCCTGTTACAGCTCTTAAATTATTTCATTCTGGGATTTGCATTCAGCGGTTTTGTTCTTGATAAGGAATCGGCATCCTATACTATAAGTAGGTGTGGTGAGTTTTAAAATTTTGAGATTTCTAATCTCTACATTGTAGCAGTTTAACGTCTTATAAGATCTGATATGCGATCAATGTCTTTTGCATAATGTTAATGAAACAATTAAAATACTGTTAGTAGAAATTTAGTAGTGAAATAAAATGCATAAAGTAAATTGCGCATTTTTAAATTAATAGTCTAAAACAACAGAGACAAAAGTTTAATTGATACGAACAAAATTACAAAATTAACTCCAATCATGCAAGTTAGATGAAACTGTTTAACATGTTTGTACATTTAGTTCTGTCATTCCTGTTCTCAAAATTCAATTAGGTATTTACTAAACATATTTCACGTCTATGCTGATATATTAAATTGCAGATCTGCTGAAGGAAACGCTGGCTATTTGAATTTTTGATTGCATCTGCAATCAACTTTACATATTTATTTTTCTGCCGAATTTGTTCCAGATTTGAAAGAAAATCACATCCCTTAAGAGCAAAAATAAATAAAAAGGAAAAAAACCGACATAAAAATAGGATTTTATTTAATTTCAAATCTATTCAGCATACTCGGCCAGCGGTTAAAACAAATGAATGTTTAACAATCTCTTGAGGGAGAGGGAAAATTAAATAAATAGGTATAAATTTTTTACTCTTTTCATCTGACGGTTCAACCTTTTGTTAACTTAAGCAAACATTCCATAAACATGTTCACTTTGTTTTTTACATTTTGGTTTGACCTGAATAAAAATGCATGAATTGCAACAGATTTTGAATGTATATCGGATTTTTAGTATAATTTTCTCATTTTATTTTCAAAACGCACTATGCAGTGATTTAGAGACCACGAAGAGTAAAAAAAAAAAAAAAAAAAAAAAAAAAAAAAAAAAAAAAAAAAAAAAAAAAAAGCTACAAGTTTTATGACCATTTCGCACTAAATCCCTTCGCAACCGTAAGGCAAGCCTGGATCAGCCAATGCTGCCACACAAGTATTGAAATGTGTTGTATTTTGTCCTTATAGTTTGAGAAAAGTCTTCAACTAAATATTAAACATTTTGTAGTTGTTCAAATTGGTTGTCGGCATTTAAGTTGCTTGCCTAGCTAAATTCATACATAAATTGCTGTGCATTAATTTTAGTTATGATTTATTAATGGCTGTTTATCCTTTAATTGGTTACTATAGGTTGTTTGCTGATAAAATACCGTCTAATTTTCAAAAAGTTCTTCTGTTTCCTAACAAAGTCGATACACTCTTCTGTGTCCACTTGATGTTTAAGTCAATACAGTTGTGCTGTTTCTTTCTTCCGTGTAGATTGTAATATCTTCGGAAGTCGTTCTATTGCTCGTGGGTATTGATACACGAGAATTTTGTTCTTTCCCATTTTTACGAAAAAAAATGCACTTAGAAACCATTATTGATTGTTAAAAGAGAGAGCAGTGTTGTCAGGTAAAGTAGGCGTATCCTGTTTCACTCAATTGGCAACAGAGGCAGAGGAAGTAAAAGATAATGCATTTAAATTTCTATGATGCGAAACTGCAATCCTGTGGCCAACTTTTCAAGCAAACGATTGACTTAGTTTATTACTACATTTGTAGCATTTGCCTCTAGGGGATGGAATCATAGCCGCTCAGGAAATGAGGTAAGCACCTGCTCCAGACAACTTTGTAATTAAAAGAACACAACTTTTCCAGCATCTGTACAAGTACCGCATTTCAGCACCCGATAATAAAAGCGAATTACTTCGTCATTGCCACGCCCCACCAAATTCTGCCTCTTCCAGGGAACGAGGAAGGCGCCAAACTTTTAACATAGTCGTCTCGCATTACCATCAGTTGTTTCTCCTTTTCTCTCCCACTGCCCGCTCCTTTCCTCTGCGGCATTTCTGAAGGTCACCTTTCGTATACATACCATTCTCAATAAATTAACTTCTGGTTTGGGTACCAAGGCTGGGTTTCTAAGAGCTGAACCAGTCTCGTGTGCTACTGAATTTGTGAATGGTCAGGGAGGGGGAGGTCGCAGTGACATCTTCTACGCACCTATTTTGCAAGCAAAATTGCAGTGAAACAGCAAACGTGTGCGAAGGCTAATCATGCTCTCCCGTAGGAATCTTAGACAACATTTAAGAGATCAGCGCTCCTGCTTTTACACAAAGTTCCTCTTAAGTTGAACCCCAAATACCTAAGAACACGATTGTTTTAAAATAATAAATCCATTCATTTGGTAACTCCTTCCTTTTACTAGAAATTACTAGCGGATCGTATGAAAACAGCAGCGGTTCTTGCACATAAAACTCGTTATTTTCTGTAAAACCTTAAGTTTATATTCAATTCTAAAGAACACACTTGTGGTTGCTTGAGTTGCCTTAGCTAGGAACAGAGGAAGACACTTGACTTTATTGCATGTTAAGAGAGATAAGAAAGTAATAAATTATATGTGGAGTGTAAACTAATATCGAAGCAAAGTGTGGTGATGTCACACCGACTGAATAAATCTTAACGATGGACACAAGCAAGTCTGCTCATGGTTTGAAAACTGACGTGAATAGGAAGTGGTCCAGTCCCCTAGATCGTAACAATGTTTCCCTCCGTAAGGTTTCTATCTTCAGGTAACCAAACTTTTAACTGCATCCAGCCAGTATAAGTTCTCCGTGTGACTGGCCAGGAAAACAATTTAGGAACATAAACAGACCAATAAATAGGATAATAGTGTGAGGAAAAAAGGGTGTTTAGGATACCGCTTCTATGAAAGAATTCCGTAGAATTGGTAGACAAAGACATTTTCAAACAATATAATATAGCTTTCTAGAAATGATGGAACTGTTGGCTTTTGTCGTTAAACTGCACAGTACGGCATTTGTACGAGAGCTTTTCATCAGCGGCATTTTATCTACGTTTTTTTATTATATTTCATTTTTGCGCCACTATTTCAACCAAGTATTATCTTAACGTTACTCCGCTAGTAATAACATGGAGAATTAGTTTGTAACATTACCCTTCCTTAGTGCGGCCATGTTTTCAGGGGAGATAAAGTACAGTGCCGATCCAGTGTAATGAAGTTGTTCTGGAATTTCTAGGATAGGAATTACCTTATTACACAGTAACTAGATCTGTACTCAAGAAGCAGAAACCGTCTACGCAGCAGAGGGTGGTGGGCAAACTTTGTTAGTATCTCCAATGTAGGTCACAACGATACACAGGCTGAATTGCATCCATGTGCATTTTACTGTCTCACATATCTGTTATTGCTAAGAAAATTTTGGTTCTTATTAAGATATAGAAAGGTTTTAGGGCACACAACTGCTTTGTTATTAACGCCGAGACAGAAAACCTGCTGCGTATAGCATTTTGTATACACTCGCTACCATTCAAGTTTAAAGATGGTCTATCGCGAAGGGGTACATGAGTGCACGTTTTTTGTGAGAATGTAACTCGCACATTTACAACGGGACATTGATTTATTCGGAGGTTTCTTCCATGTCGCACGTACGCATAAATGTGTAAACTTTACATGTTGTACATCAACTGTCACCAGTTCTTACAGAATGTTTTAATATTTTAGAGAAATCTACAAAGCCATAAAGGAAGTTCTTCTGTCTTTTTAAGCGAATCGCTGATTTCACAGATACAATCAGCTTTAAATACATCCAAGCTTTGTTTAAAAATGTCAAGATTTGGAAACTTTCGTAGAAGTATGCTATCAGACAATTGCAACTTTGCTGAGAAATATTGAACTCTATGAAACAGACTGTGCTTTTCACGCGAATTTGTCATTTCAGGACGCAATATATGAACACAGCGAATTTTTTCATTTTGAACTGACAATATAACATTGCAGACCAGAGCGTATTAATTGCAAGTTGCCTATCATGCCTTTCACACAGTGATTACATGTCAAGTAATTTCCATTTTTTGCTGTTGTGCGATTGTCTGTATTAAGGAAATTTCTCCATTTATTTCTAGGGCTATTCATTAGTGTTCATTTTTCTCGCATGCCGGTCACATAATACTGAACAAATATTACTTTATGTATAAAACATAAATTTAGCTTCTGATGCGAAGTAAGTCTCAGTTAAGAAACGTAATTAAATCTGGTTCACGTCTGCACCTTCTACTAAAAGCCTCCATTTAAAGTTAAATAAGCCTCAGAATATTGCTCTAAAACACAGATCGGCATTTACACGTAGATAAAACTGTTTGAACAGCCGTTTTTATGGTATGAGATGACGCTTCAACATATCTAGCCAGACAATATATAAGCGGGAGGGGGAAAATGGGTTGAACTAACACTGCCCCACTCATTTGAGCATCGAGTGATAAGTTGATTCTGCTTTCAGGTGTGGATTGCTTCATCGCTTTTTTTATTTATTAGATTTCTAATTGTGTTAGTACGGTATTACCAGTAGTATCGTTTTACTATCAGATATTTCATAGTGATGAGACCAGAATGTGGGTACAATTTACTTTTAACTTTTTAAACGTCCTTGTGGCTTTTGCATAAAATTTCCTTGCGTTATATTTGTCATAATTGCTCACTCTGCTTTTCTCAAATTTTGAAATTACATTTTTTTCTAAGCTTTTATTAAATAAAAATCCTATTTCTATGAAATAAAACTGTACATTTTATATTGGTTTGAAATTTTTCCTCTCATCAAATTTTATAATCAAAAATAAATTTGATTTATACGCCCGTGTGGAACCGCATTGAGTGTTTTTAAGTGAACCTGAAATGAAAGCGCTCGAGCAGCTTTTATTTCAGTCCTTGACTGTTTTTATTAAATTTCCAATAAAATGCGAAATAAATGAAAGTTACCAAGCTTTTAAATATTCACTGATGCTAACAAGGGAAATAAATAGCAAATATATGAAAATGAATATTAGGTAAAATACAAAGGCTTTCAAACATTCTATAACGTTGTTTCATCCAAAATTTTAAATACTCGTTGAAATATGTAATTAAGTTTCCCTCGTAAGCTATTATCTTATTATATTCTTGGTTTGTGAAAATTCCCTTCCACAGATATAAAGATATGCCAGATACAAAAATAATTCATTTAGATCCAAGTTACGATGTGTTTTAAATTTACGATGGACTTTGCGCTAATGTTTTGGACAGACACAGCCAAGTTGGCATTTGAAATTAAAAACAACATCGGTAAAAGTAGTTTTTTGTCATTAAAAAGTGAGGGAAAGCCGTTGCTTTCCTAAGTCTGTATATTTCGAGCATGAAAAGTCATATTTTTAAGAAAATCAAATGAAATGGAATGCATCATGTTCCCACCAACGCTGTTCTTAAAACCAGCTCTGTAATATGCAAAACTCGCCTTGTTCAGAAATAAAAGTTCATTTGTCTCACATTAGTTACACCTGTGTTTACAAATCTGTGCTTTTTGTAAAACAGTGGTACTAAGATTTAGGAAAACCATGTTCTTTGCCTTGTAGAAGTTTTCCTCTTTTCTGGGAAAAAGTAACATCACTTGAATATGATGGTTTTTAAATTTGACAGCTTCACACATGTCTGAAAAAAGAAAGTTTAGTGTGAAGTAAAGAGCTGTCGTTTCTAGTAGTAATCGCAACGAGTGCTATATTTGTGATGTGCTATTTAGGATCACTTCCTCTGAAATGAATCCACTTCCTACTAACACTAAGGTCAACGAGCTCAAGCAGGCCATCTGACAGAACTTAAAAGGAACGTTTAATTTTTTCAACTAGTCTTAACTGCCGGAGTATTAGCCTAGTAATTATTTATTTCCAGTTGTGTTCTGCTTATTGATTGTGATGAGAAGGAATTATGCAATGCTGTTGAGTGTAAACAGCGTCTTAGTGCCTCAGCATCCTCATTTCTACTATATAATCTTGCCAACATTGGCGCCAACGAAATAACAGCACATCCGTACAAGGGGGTTATTAATGATTCAACCGTGCAGTAGTGCAGCAGCACTTTATTTCATATTTTCATATGTTGAGACTACATAATTCTGTGTAGAAGTGGGCGGGTTATCTTCTTTTGGGTCTTGGAATGTGCGACCCCGCATTTAACTCATAATAAAAAGCACATTGGCTAAACGACACCACAGTCTATCTGCTTTATTATTTGAAGTCGTAAATATAAACCTTTGCACTGAGACAACCCTGGTTTTTGATAATATGGTTTACTTTGGGTTTGATGAGCTGTATAGGAAAATCGTTATAATTTAATTCACACCAAAGCGCACGCTGTTCATGACATTACTAGTGCAAACTAACGTACAAGCAAACAAATTCAGGTATCTGGATTATTGAGATAAATCGAAAGTCGTTCATGATTAAATTTAGACATATTGACGAGAAAGGAAGAATTTGTAGTTATGTTATTTAAAGGGAATCATTCACAATGATTTTCACCGAAGAGTAGACAAGAACATAAACACAAACATCTGAGTTTGAGCACTCCCAACTCTCCCTCCAATAACGTTATGCAAACGCATAAAAATATAGAAAGACAATTTTCAGAAATGCGTGGGGAAAACTATCTTGGCATCCTTTCATAAAATCTGATTAGTAGTAGTTAATGTTTTGATTGTAGCCCAAATTATTAATTTATAGAAAAGGAAGTAAAACTCATTTTATAGTGTTTTCGAAAACTTGAATCTTGTGCAATGATTTAGTCTTATCTGAAAGTCACTGTGGACCTCTTCGTAAACGGGAAGATTTAAATTGTTAGTCCTTTATTGAGACGAAGTATTTGGTGATGTGTATAAAAATGTTATATTTCTTCAAGGAAATATCAAAGACGTCCTCATTTTACTAGACCTCTGAAAGTAAGAAGATAAAAACGTGGTTAGGATTTTAGTAAGGGCTAATTTTAATGTTATACTCTTTCTTATTTAACTCTCTGCTGTAGCTGGTAATATTAAGTAGGCATAGGATAAACACTTCGTAAGGTGTTTGTTTTTTTCGTGTATTTTAGCTTACGACAATAGTAACCAGTATTAAAATGTACATAATATATTTTATGTACAACTAGACTTAAATGCGATGAATTCTATTTGGATTTGTATTGCATTAATTGTTGAAATGTCCTTTCCTTATGCACTGGTTAACTATTTTAATGCCTACTCGTTTATAAAATGTTAGAATAATTGTCTAAAAAGAAAACTTTCATCGCTGTTCTTAGTGTCGTTCTGTTTTTAATCTGACACTTCATAACGTATTTCAACCTTCACCGGAACTTTGCTAAGTTCCTACATCACTAATGTGAACTAGATCTAAGTAATTATCACTGTCAGTTCACTTTCCTCGCGACATTGCCTCCTCTTCCGGACGGTTCTTCATTCGCAAGTGAAGCAAGCGGTCTCTATTCGCACTCGCTGCCCGTCACAAACTCGCTCGGAGAGCGGGATTTTTGTCGCACTAGAAACGCACTAGCGGAGTCATTAATTTGTAAGAGCACTCGTTTATATAGTCATTGTGAATGTACACAGAGTTACAGAACGGTCTAGTTGGAGAAAGTTTCAGCAGGTTTTAGTTATGTGATGTTTACGCTAGGCAAGCGAGCTGCTTCTCTATTCACCATTCCATATGCTTGGTACCCACTTCCTGATAATCTAGAGCATGTCCGCTGCATCACGATATCATGACACTGTAAAAATGTGTCTGGTGATTTTCAGTTTTGAATAATGGTCGCTAGCATGTATAAGCTGAAATAAGTCCCGTTTTAAAAATTGTTTTGGGTACATTACAGAGCAAGTAATGTATTCTTTGATTCAAGAGTTGGTACCTGCTTATTATTAAACTCGGTATGCTCCAACTATAGGATAACGGATATGGTACCCTAGTTTCTTTCTCAAAGACTGCTTAGGGAGTTCAAATTAAACAAATTGAAATGACAATGAGAATTGTTACCTACGACCCTCATTTCCATTGATATACTGCACATGAACTGTACTGTTATCGCCCGCGCATGTAAACAACTGCAAGTAGGTACAGCCTGACCATGACAGGTACAGCTAGAAGAAACAAAACAGTCGCGTTATACCATACCTTGACTTTGCGTCTGCATACACTTGCAAGGCAATGCTTCACTTGTTCGCAGAGTATTACTTTACATTGTTTTCGACGTTTGCCTCAAGTGACATTCTTTGCACATTTGATAGCGGTACTGTATATATGAGATCATTCATACTCTGCGTCCAGCTAACTTGTATGGCATGCGAACGCACATCCCCCGACCTTCACTTACAGCACATTGTTTCTGAAAAATATTTGTTTTTGTACAAATTCGATTACCATAATTGGCGTATACCTGTTAGGTATGGCTGGGCTGTTAGATATGTTATAGTCCTTTATTGGTACTTTCTGTTTGCGGCGGAATATTTCTGTTCGCATTCTAAGCATATGTAACAGACTCAAATTTGTATTCAATTAACTTTTAAGTTGTTATTAATGCTCGAGAAAAAGCAGATCGTCTTCCGATTTTCAAGACGCCGCATGACATGCACGTTGCACAGAGAGGAAACAACCTTGTCGTTAATGCCATTTCGCAGCGGAATTGCGGAATCTGATGGTGCTTTAATAAGGAGTTCAATTCTGGAGAATATCTGTTACTCATATTTTCAAAGCTTTTAAGTATGTGAATATCTGTCATGATTCGTTCTTGGATGGCAGGATCAGTGTCTTTGGAAAGAAAATGTGCTCGAGAAATTTGTGTTTTCCTTAACAGAATTAGGTCTGTTTTCTCCCGAAGTAGACCAGCTGTTTTTTTTTTTTTTTTTTTTTTCAACCAAGAATTAACGAGCCCTCTCCGAGATAAACCTCTTTGAACCCTGGAAACTTAAAGTGGTCTGCAAGCATCCTACACTTATCATTAATCATTTAGGGCAGAAGGAGGTACTAGCTGATGAAGAAGGCTGCCACAGTTCATCTACTTCTTTCAAGAAAGTCTTGAGAAGCACATGTTTTTAAAAAACGCATGTGTTGGTTGAAATAAAACCATACATTCGACTGGCATTCAAGCTTTACGGATTATCAATAGGGTTTTAATTTTAGGGTCGTAGCACTCATAAGAAGGAAAGAACACAAGACACGTTACCCTTAATATTGTACATTTTACGAAAACAGAAAGGTTTACTTTAAAATTACTGTACATTATACTGTTCTGCTACTATATATATATATATATATATATATATATATATATATATATATATAAAGGGCGTTTTTCGTAAAAAGTAATTTTGATTTTAGCACTCCTACCTGTTGGACTTACTATCTTATTTATATAAGTAATTACGATTCCTCCCATAGACGTTGTTCACAGAAGAGATTGTGTTTTATAAGTTATTTGGGGTGCCCTTTTCCAAAAACTTTATTGGAACTTTTCCCTCTATTTGGATGAATACTACCTCCCTGTAAATGTGGGTGAGAGAATTCATGGGTAACAAATTCTATGACACTGTCATCTTCCAAATATTCCAGGACATTTGTTTGAAGCCGAAGCTGTTAATATAAAATATCTGTCGCAAATGTCTTGTGCAATTATCGTGTATATACGATTATGCTATAACACTGCTTTACAGAGTTATATCTTCACTGAAGTTTCGAACTCATTTGTTTGCTTCAGAAAAATAAACGGTGACGTGGAGGAATTTTAACGAAATATGTCCTTATTCAACCGTGAAAAGGAAGGATTCTTTTTTTAAAAAAATTACGTCCTCCGTTAAGTCATATCGGACGATGAATGAAAATCGGTGAAATGATGTTCAAATGAGCCCAGGTTATGTAGAGCTTAGAGTTAGCAGACATTCATCTTTTCAGGATAAGGGAAACCCTGGAAAAGACCTTAAGCAAATAATTCAACCTGGCCGTGATTCGAACTCGGTAGCTCTTGAACGTGAGGCAGACACGCCACCAGTTGCTAATTTGGTTACATTTCCTATGGGCCGAACAGCTGCTATGCATCTGTTGGTGTCCGCCTGTCCATACTTGAAATTTGAGTAACGTTCCTTGAAGGTTATGACACAGTTGGAATTTCTAAGCGACAACCATTCATTCTTCAGATTGCTTAAATATATCTAATGTGAAGAAAATATTTAGAACCAAAATTATACTCTAAAATAAAACAAAGGTTTAAACTGAATTCTCTCCATCCGTAGACTGTAGGGGATAATATTTGTACTGAAACGGGAGAAAGGCATGTACGAGCATACGTAATAACAAGAACGTGAAAAAATCAGTTAAATATTATTTTCTAGAAATCCATTAAATATTTTTTTAGGGAGACATGAATTTTACTTGTGTTTTAGTCGCATTCCTGGACAGCTTGCACTTTCATGGCAGCAGACCCTACTAAGTAAATCGGGTTATTTAAAACACCTTAATTTAACAGTTTAATGGAGTATTGTTTTAATTCTCTCTAAAATGTGAACTAAATACACTTAAAAAAACTAAATTTAAATTATTATATAATGGCAACGTTCTAACATAGAGAATGGTTAGCAAAATACGTTAATCCAGAACACGGACTGTAAGAAATCGTGCTATCTTTACTACTGATATGAGTTAAAACTAATAAATACGATATATTATTTTGTAAGTTTACAAACACCTTCTTAGCCAGCTTCAGTTCTACAAAAACTTCGCGGAAGTGAAAGTAGGTGTTGCAGGTGAAGAGTAGTTGCTTGAAAAAAACTACGCCACCAACGCTCTGATGAATAGTTGAATGACATTTAATCACCCTCTCCCACGACTGCGTGACTTTTTCTTGTTTTCTTTAACGAAGTATTTTTTTAAGTAACAGAAAGTAGGACTTGGTGTTGGATCAGTGCTGTAAAATATGTTAAAGAGCAATGAAAGGAAAACGCCAAGCTGGCAGAAATAAATTAAATCTAGAATTACCAGCTGAAATAGAAAGAAGAAAACGTTAAAATGTGCATTGTTGATAGAAAGTTACTTGAGGTTACACACACACGCACGCACGCACGCACGCACACCAAAAGCTGATGTGTAAAGTCACACCGCAGCATCCATTCTTTACCATCTGAAATACAAAGGGGAAAAGGATAAGGATCCATTAATCTCTGTTGTTAAAAGACAAAACCTAGCTTTAAGGGTATAGTGCAGTGCATAAGAAGTAAAATGAGCATGCATAAGGATCACTTACAAATGAAATTTATGAACTAAAACAAATTTAGTGTTATTTCTGAAGAGTGTGTTCTGAGACTTGAGTCTCGTGTTGCTTCAGTTGACATTCAGTGAGAAAAATGACATCTCCTCAGGAACAATTGTTATTCCAGCTACCAGTACCCTTAGTGTTTAAAACAGAGGCATTGTAATTATAATCAGCAACTTCAACACTGCTGCCATTGACACACCCTCGTAAGGTAAGTTAGCAAAAACCAAAATTCTCCTCTGCTCCAGAGAAAAGTTTTACAGGGCTGCAGCTCACGTTTAAGTTGAAACTGTCAACACAAAGCAAGAATAACATGTTTTCCATTCTCAGCATAAGTACCCTTATCATTCTTCAACCTTCTGTAACAGAGGTAGCAAATTACGCTGTAAGAATGTTCAAATAAATCGAAATTGTGTATTATCCAACATGATATATTCACGACAACATTTTCAATGGACTGGATCCAGTAGGTATTTCAGCTAAGGAAAATAACAAACTTCGTGATATGCTGTTAAAGTTTGACCCTTCAGTAATACACAAGTTATGGCTTGTATGAACTGTTCTCCAGTTGTACTCTTAATGTCAGGTTTTAGTCTTCCTTTAGATACACTCGTCGTATTGTGCATGATCGATGCACAAAGCACAGAATTTATAGCCAGCACTTACAAATGAAAGTTTTCCAACTCGTGATCACCACTTACTCCAATCAGGGATTACTCTTCTCACAAGTGACTCTTGTATCAACTAAAGTGGCACTCGTATTCTATCCGCAACAACTCAATGCAGACATGATGTTGCGTTATGTTTCAAATAGGAATCAGTGTTCCGGGGAAGCTGTTAATACGAATAACAGGAATAAAGTTCGTTTGAACACTATCGAGCACAACAGTATTTGTTTGGCTGCGAATTTCAAATGGAAAAATTCAAGTAGCATTTCCGTAGGCAGCAGCAGCAATATATTGCTGAAATATTGTTAAAATCTGGTTTTGTATTTACAGATAAATACCTCAGCAGCTATGGGAAAGGAGGTAAACTAGAGCATTAACTATTTCAGCTGTCTTATATTGAACTTGCTTACCAAACTTTGCTGTTCCACAATAATGCATTGTGAAGAAAATCCCCAGCGACTTTCTAATATTTTGATGTTTCAATCAAATTGTACTTTAAAACGGGTTGACGTTTAAAATATATTTTATCTAAACTAACCACATTACGCATCGCTTAACTATCTAAAAATACAAGCATTTGCATATTGAAAATGTACAGAAAGCTTGCAGTTCTGCGACAGCTAATGAAATGCAGCATCTAGTTTGGAAATTTCTAGATGGAAATTGCCCCGTGGTTATTAAATATACTTATTGCTCGGATATAAAAATATTTAATTCGAAAGAATATTAATGTTTTCCGAAATTTGAACGTGAAGTTGTATGAAAAAAGGATCTGTTTAATGCCCTTTCAGTACTGAACACATTATTATACAATGAACTGTTCGTAAAATGAAAATAGACCATAGACCAAATCCGTAATGTATCGAGGCTGTTGCAAAGGTGAGCGTTTAAGAAATGGAGAGATCTTATTTGGTAAGCGGACTGTACATAATGACGTAGAGAAACCCACGCAAATCAGTATACACCTTATTCCCGAACGCTTGCCCTTCCTACACATCTTAAGGTTCTAAGCGGAATTTTGCTGCATGGTTTTCCCCAAGATGGTCGCAGCGCTATCTTTCTCAAGGACAAACTGACCTACTGGTTACCGGAAAACATCTGATGCACCTCAATTCAATGTTTATTTATGAGAAAGCCCTGAAATTGAGAAATGAACAGACCTGTGTAGGACAATAGTCAATGAAATGTATATCAACTAAATACTTAATTGTAATTAAAAATATATAATTACTAGATTTGTGTAATATATGTTAAACATAAAATAATCGAAGTGTAAATGAGCTTTAGAAATTGCCACACCATAAAAATATGTACTTGGTGATTTTAATTTCAAAGACAAAGAATGAAAGGAACATTCGTTACTTTAAAATACTAAAGGGCCACCTATGCCCTTCATTTCGTAATGTAATTGCATGGATTTTAATTAAACTTCTGTGAGTAAATAAAACAACTTATTGTTGTTCTTTTTCCCCTCTTAAATGTTTATAAATGCAATCAGTTTCACCTGTAATATACACTGAAAGGAAGCAGTAATACATTTTAGGTAAATATATTTCCAAGATTTACATTTTATAGTTTGCACTTTAATTCCACAAATGTGTCTACCTTTACGTGTTTCATATGAAAAAAAATTATAATTGTTTAGTATCCTTTCACCATACAACAGTGCTGCATGTGACGAAACCCCTCCTTTGTTTCAGACTTTGAACAAAAAGCTTTCAGGAATGAACTTCAAGTGAAGATGGTTCAGAGATTGTTGGGTGTTAAAGCTTTGAACATAGACCTGATAGCCATGATTTCAAACCAAGTATTGTGACATTTGAATGAAATTTTCAGCTTCAAGTGAATAAAATATCCATAAAAAGTAGTAAAAGTTATTTTTAATTTTTGGCGCTCGTAAACTGCTGTGGTTTTGAGCGTCCGATTCTATACTGGTTGTAAACGAGCGCTAAGTTTACTCAGAAGACTGTTTATCAAACTAGGCTGGTTTATGCACCGTAAATCTATGACACGAAATCACCTGCTTTACTTCCATTCCGTAGGAAACGATGCTAATGATTACGCCCGTAAAAAATCTATCATTATCCCCCGAAAAAAAACGTATCTTTACTCTTATAAATGCAACGCATTAAAATGTAAAATTATGTAGATGAATTAAGATTTTCCAGTCACAGGGAAACATAGGTACACATTAGCTCTTTACCCAAAGTTATTCAGAATAAATGTTACACGTTATAGTTTTAAATAAAAATGTTAAAATTAAAACATTAACTTGGCACAAAACAATTGAAGTTAGCATGTTTGTTTTTATATCACGTTGAAATGAACAGACATTAGCAATACAAAATTATATATGTAAGAACCTTGCAAAGCCCGAGGCAATTTTTGAAATCGATCGGTGAGGGCTTTGGAAATTGGACATTTTGAAGTGTTCTGCTATCAATGATAAACGCGAAAAATGTTTCAACGTCACTAAAGATATCTGTATGTTTCACAATAAAATTAGACGGTTTAAGCTATTAATTTTCGTCAAATTTTACGAATTTCTCATTTTCTCGCGAAACACTTTGTGTGATAAACACGCTAATTGGCATATTTAAAAAGTTGGTTGCAAATCTTAATATATTGTAACGGGAGCGCTAGAACACCCTGTGAAAGCAGCTGGCAGCGGAAGGTAGGGGAGGTTCGGTTAGCCACACCTCCTCCTCGTTTGTCTTGTGGTGGTGACAGACTGTGGTCAGGGAAAAAACATGACTGTGTCGCCTGTTTTCTCTACACCTGTTTCTCGATCTTTCTGTTACTAGAACAATCCTGTAAACACGAGAAACCGGCGATATTCCTATATAAAGAGAGTTACAGACAGACAGAGGGAGTTAGTTAGTGAGTTGAGTTGGTTTTGGTTTAGTCAGTGAGTGAGTTGGTTTTGTCAGTGAGTGAGGAGACAGTCGCAGTTCTTGGTGTAAGAGTTAGTCAGTGACGTGTTAATGAACGAAAGGGTTGTGCAACGGAAGACTGTACGTAACTTTGAATGTGTACCGGAGCTTACGTAACCGCGAGTACAGTGAAATTGTAACGGACGGACTGGTGAATTGTAACTGTGTGCAGCAAGTAATTCTGTGTAATTGGCAAGTGTTAAACTGTAAGTCGGTGGAAATAAAGAACATTGTTGAGTGGTGTAATTGGACTTTTTATTTCACGAACCCACAAAGTCACACTGGTGTCAGGAGTGGGATGATAACATCACCGAACATTACAACCATGGACGCGGCATTGGAAATTTTTTTGGAGAAGATGATGGAAATGATGGCCGAATTAACAGAGAAGACGGAAGCGGCAAGTAACAGCCTGGCCGCGAAGCTGGAGACTACAAATAACAACCTCACCGCCGAGTTGAAACAAATGAAGACGGCCAACGACAACATCACCGCAGAGTTGAAACAAATGAAGACGGCCAACGACAACATCACCGGGAAGATGGAAGAAATGAAGGCCGAATTAACAGCGAAGATGGAAATGGCAAGCAACAACTTGGCCACGACAATGACCGCAAAGATGGCCGAACTGACAACGGAGATGAGGGAGGCGAACGAGGTCCTCGCCGCCAAGTTTGAGGAACGGTTGGCCGGCGTGAGGGATGACGTGACGGAGCTGGGCAAGCGGATGGGCCAAGTAGACGACCGCCTTAATGATTTAGAGGAAAAGGCCGACAACATCGCAAAACCCCTCACCCGCCTGACGGAGGAAAACCGGCCTTATGTGTGGACGGAGGACGCCGGAGACGCTTTCCAGCACCCGAAGGGGACCCTGTGCAGTGCTCCAATTTTGGGTTTCCCACAACCGGGTGGCGCCTTCATTGTGGACACCGACGCTAGCGACCATTACATTGGAGGTGTCCTATCGCAGATCCAGGACGGCCATGAGCGCACAAGAGTGGAAGAGAAGGAGCGTGCCGCAGCAGTCCGAGTAGTTGTGGCAGTGCCTGCTGAAGGCTGGGATAGCGCAGGCCTGAGGAGGGAGCAGCTGGCGGACGCAGACTTGGGGCCACTCTTGAGGGAAGTGGACGCAGGGACGAGACCAACCTGGGAGGACATCGCACCGAGGAGCGCCACCTACAAGTCGCACTGGGCAAAATGGGACTCGTTGAAGACCAGAGTGGGCGTGCTGTTCCGGGTATGGGAGTCACCCGATGGGAAGGCGCAGAGAGGACAGTTGGTACTTCCCCGGAGCAAGGTCCCGGAAGTCTTGGAGGAAGTGCACGCCGGTACTTCAGGAGGACACCTGGGAGCGAACCGAATGATTCACAAACTACGGCAGCGCTACTTCTGGCTGAGACTCCGAGCAGATGCTGGTGGTACACCTGGACCGCCTCGCACGCTACGATGGGGCTGTTCGAGGCGAACAGCTTTGAGGAGGGAGCAGTGTAACGGGAGCGCTAGAACACCCTGTGAAAGCAGCTGGCAGCGGAAGGTAGGGGAGGTTCGGTTAGCCACACCTCCTCCTCGTTTGTCTTGTGGTGGTGACAGACTGTGGTCAGGGAAAAAACATGACTGTGTCGCCTGTTTTCTCTACACCTGTTTCTCGATCTTTCTGTTACTAGAACAATCCTGTAAACACGAGAAACCGGCGATATTCCTATATAAAGAGAGTTACAGACAGACAGAGGGAGTTAGTTAGTGAGTTGAGTTGGTTTTGGTTTAGTCAGTCAGTGAGTTGGTTTTGTCAGTGAGTGAGGAGACAGTCGCAGTTCTTGGTGTAAGAGTTAGTCAGTGACGTGTTAATGAACGAAAGGGTTGTGCAACGGAAGACTGTACGTAACTTTGAATGTGTACCGGAGCTTACGTAACCGCGAGTACAGTGAAATTGTAACGGACGGACTGGTGAATTGTAACTGTGTGCAGCAAGTAATTCTGTGTAATTGGCAAGTGTTAAACTGTAAGTCGGTGGAAATAAAGAACATTGTTGAGTGGTGTAATTGGACTTTTTATTTCACGAACCCACAAAGTCACAATATTGACGTTAGACCTAAAGGTAATCTAAGCACTTGAGTTGAGCCATTAACATTAATTTTTTTTTAAAAAAATCGTTTTGGTACAGATAATGTTTAAGCAACTAGCTGAATTTCAGAGTGAAAGCAGTGTACTTTTGTGTTGTATTGAATCCTGCAACTATGAGCTAAATTGTATTATGTTAGTAAAACTGATGTACTGAGGGCTCTGTTGACATTTTAAGCTAAAGATACATTTTATGAGAAATTTGTCAACTCATGACTAGCATCAAACGCGGACAGTGAAAGATTCTTTTCGCAGCATAATTTAATAGTAACTGGCAAGATCTTCAGTGGTAAAATTTGAAAATGAGACGCGAATTCTTTAAAGAATCAACAATAAAATAAGTCCCTGAGATAATATTGCCTTAAAAGCCCAGTGAACATCGAGAATATTTGATGGGTGCCAACGCCACCTAGAGAGTGGTTTCTGTGCTGCTTTCTCGCTTTTAAAATACAAGTTTGGTAACCGGAAGGCTTGGCAACGGGTCAAATCGTAAAACCACCTTTCATCAGAACCATTACATCATTATTCAAACAAGATCATACACTCGAAACAAGCACTTCAGAATGCCGTACGAAATGGAAAATGGAAGATGGCTTTAACCTCCGCAAGGCAGACTAAGGCTGACCTATGTTTGTGTAGGCGTGTATACCAAGTGCGTTGTATTGCGAACGCTTTGCATAGCGTAGTGATCCACTAAACAGATATGCTTCATGTCTAATTTACTTGCTTTGGGAGTGGCCTTTTACGCGAGTGAAATGAGTTTCCAGGGGAAGAGATGCCCCAAAATTGGGAAATATATTAGTTAGTACTTATTTTGATAGTTGTTCTAGAAAGTATTTATACAACGTCTAATTTTCTACCAGTTCCTGTTAATCCTGATAAATATCAGCTGCAAATGCTTTAAATGGGCACTTTTTGACATATACACAAATAGATAATTGCAACAGACCATGGGGACAATTATTGTAAAAAGGTCGGCATTGATGTTACTCTTTCTGAGATTGTCAAATAATATAAATATCACTTAAATTCCAATACTGGAAATTCAAACGAACAACAAAAGGTACTTCAGAAATGGCCAACGTGAGGATAAACTGTACATATGAATGGAGTGTACATTTATTTTGTAGCAAGATTTCGTCTGTCTCCTATGTTATCACGTAATGAATATAAGAGGACTTATAGTGCCTAGATCTGAAACTTCTTTTAATTGCGTTTTATGGGGGATGGTACTCCAGAGCATAAACTGTCTCGACCCGAGACTTTGGTTACAGTACACTACTTCTCTAAAATAGGTGTAACGATGGAGAGAATGAGTAAAAATGCAATAGAACGCTGCTCCAGTTTCCTCCACGTGTACTGCACATTGGACTTATTTGTTCAAGGGAAGATTAGAAGCAGTATCCCAGCAATATTAAATCTGCTTAGTTACTGGCCCTCGAAAAATACTAAATATATCAGATTGAAATTGTTTATATGCCTCGTAAGTTCAATGTTCTACCACTTCTTTAATAAGATTTTGTAAGGAATATGGTATAATTAATGAAATAGTTCTATCTTTTGATAAACATATCAGCATTTTTTTTTTTCAAGAGAACCAACCATGCTGTTAGCACTTGGGGGTTGTATTTTATCAACTTTAAATTTTACATCTTCATAGTTTCGAGAATAATGGTACATGTATACTAGAAAATATAATGTACAAAAGAGCTGTCAAGAGCAAAACTCGAGAAAACAAACTGGTAGTATTTCCCAAGGAAGACATCACATAGCTTAAGTACATACAAGTTGTTACACTTGCCATAGTACCAATTTTTATGGTAGAACTTCCTCAAAAAGGTAAGCTCTATTACAAAGTGCTTTTTGTGAAGTAACGCTGAATTCACAGTACATAATGCAGATGCAGTACCATGTATTCTGCCCATAATGGTAAACTGTACCTCAAATTGAAGAGAGACTTCCAATTAATAGGAATGCACAAAATCTAAGGATGTCAGTTTTGTCCATTTTGGGCGTACATACCGTCTCTACTTAAATCGAAACAGCCCGTTATGCTTTGCTTGGGGTAACGAAGTGACAGAAAAAAAAGTGAAATCCATCCCGAGTTTGTTGGTTTAGCGCCGTCTTCGAGGAGACAATGGGACGCTCGAGAGACAAAACCCAGCAAGGTACTTGACCTCGGTGTTCTCCAATTTAACCTGCCTTGCACGTGGAGAGTCATTCCCTGGGTCCTAGATGAACTTCCCTTTGGAGCATAAAAGTCAACATGTCTGTTGAAATCTTTCCGTGGTGGATGCAAAATAGCAATCCACCCCGTTTTGTTGTTGGTGAAATATTTATGTAACCCAGGGAGACAATGGCAAAAGGTAAGTGCAAAATGAGTGGTTTTCAGTAACAATTACGACTGTTCCAGTCACGGAAAAAAAAATACAATCTTCGAAATTCTTAAAAGCAACAATCAGGTAGCGTGTCAAATTATTTAGGTATGATACAAACACTTAGCAAATGGGCCAATGATCGTAATGCATATTAAACGAGGAAGAAAGAAGGGTGAAATATAGATTGCTTCTGACTAGCTAAACAAATTTGATTTTAATTTTTTGCTAGTTCTGCCAATGTCCACATTTCACTAAAATAGTACTGTCTTCATTTTCACTTCAGAATGGACAGACTGCCCTTGGTATTAACGCATAACCGCAACAGCAAGGTGATCCAGGTCCGATGTTGCTTGCTTGACTCAGGCTCTCATCACGTGGCGATTCCTCATTCCGTTCCAAAAATATTGAGACGTATGCTCCCCTCCCCTCCCACTCCATATTCAGCTATGAAGGCATATATTAATTTGTTAACATTACATGTGTTAATCTAAATACTTATTATAATTACTGTTCACATAACTGGTGTTAAAGGAATTTACGTCTATCGTGCATCGCTTGTCTTATGCTCCAATACGGGAGTAATAATTGACTTTAGCATGTGTGTCCCAAGAATTCACAGCATAATCAAATTTTATTGATTGAAAGATCTCTTTTGTATTTACCCTATATTGGAACTTGGAAGTACGGTCAGTTCTAAGATCTCGTACGCGTATGTGATACTGTATAGTAATTCTTATGCAACACAACATACGTGGCTGGAGCGTTACTTTTGGAATTATATAATAGAGCCTATATAGGCATATGTGTCTATGGAACGGTTACGTAAACAAGTAATGAAATCCACGGTGTCAGTCCCATTTATAAGAAAGAAACCCAAAGTTTAAAATGCAGTTATTAGCCCTAAACCTAGGTGTGTACTATATGCCTTTCTTTGCTTTTCGTATAATTTGCTAAGAATAGCGGGGCAAATAGTTAAATGCGCGTTGTAAAAGTATTTAAACGTTTGTGCTTTCGCGGTATCATTCTTTTCTTTTTTTTTTTTCCTTTATATATTTAAGAATTTGTGAATACAATATTTTATAGAAACAATAACTTTACGATATATTGCGCGTTGAATGTTATAATTACTTCATTCTGCCACAACTGAATGTCGATAGGAATTACGTCAACTATCACCTGCGCCAGCACACTTATCGCCAAACCTAAATGAGGCATATAAAACGGACCTAAATATGAGTAATTTATTGTATAATTAGGTAAATCCAAATTACACCCTGTCCAAAATAATCACAGATCATTCAGAGGATGAATTACGCTGTATAATCCGCAGTTTCCTCACGAGGAAAAACCAAACATAATTTTACCTTCTAATCGTCTTTTCACCTGGCTTGCATCCCGAGAACAACTTGAGCATAATTTTACCTTCGTAGTATCCACGAAGTCCTCCGTTCCACGGTGCTGGCAGGCTGTACAGCCCGAGGGGTTTTGCTGCGTGTTCAGCCAAAAATGGATTTAACCGCAGAAAAGGAACTTTTCAATTAAAATTTTAGGTGGGTTATATGTATTGTGTAGAAGGAAGTTTATGAGGTAGCAATTTCACTCTTCTGAGAGGGTGAATCCACGGAGGAAGACCACAGTCTACTATACTATATAGGTACAATCACGATGCTCAATATGTAGACAAAATGCATCGACCTGATACTAGCACTCTTGATGGCTGGCTACTAGGATCTCTCAGCAGACGCAAAATACACTTTCGTTATCATGTTCTTTGGAAAAATGAACCCCTTTCTCCCATTGTTTAAATATTATAGAGTATTATAGAGCGGATTTAATTCAATAGTCAATGGAGTATAATAGATTCAACCGTAAAACACGGACAGAAAAGTAATTATAATTTTCAGATGTGCAAACATAATTGCATTTACTGCAAGTTGAACCGTTTTGTTCATAAATTGTATCAACCACAACTAATTAATACTTAGCATTTTAAAGTAAGTAGAATGACTTATGAACTCATTTTATTGAATATTGCTGAAATCGGAATAAGGAAAATCTGGGCTTTTCCCCCCGTGCTTTTATTGCAATTTATTGCACTACAAATGTCTCCTTGTAGTGCGACATTTGTGAGATCTTCTTAAAGACGGTCTCTCTCTCTCTCTCTCTCTCTCTCTCTCTCTCTCTCTCTCTCTCTCTCTCTCTCTCTCTCGAAAATAACACATATACAGCTGTTTGGCTGGTTAATTCTGCTAGAAGTGCTGCAATTGTAGGAGGTGGTGGTGGTATGTATGCAACATGTGATACAGGCTGCCATGTAATGTACCTGCGTAATCTGCTATGAGAAAGCCGCCGCAATTTCTGCTCTTTATTTTTCATCTAAAACATTGAGAGCAACAGTTGTTGGCTTTTAAGATATGTTATCATATTGGCAATGGAAGTATTAGAGCATTTAATTTAATGATGTCATGATTTCGTGACTTATCTTTCACCACCATCACTCAAGGTCCTCCAACCGTGCAAAGACAGTCAAACAATAAAAACTTACTTTAACAAATTGATTATGGTTCCACCATTTACTGAAAACTTTTTATTCTTAGACTGATATACAAGAAAGTAGTTTGTTACGCTATTGTCATTGTTAAAGCATAGTCTAGTTTTAGTTTGCGGTCGTACATGTAAAATGAATTTTAGAGAAATGTCGATTGTAAAATAAAGGCGAATGCTTGTTTATCTCAAGCACAATTTACTTTGTTAAATATTTCAGCATGTAATTTTGCTTTACTTCCAGAGAAACCTCTTGAGCATAAAGAATAGAAATATGTATTAACTAACAAAATGAACAAAGCGTTTATAAGGTTAGATCATTTTCGTTTTGTATGGCTGTTATTTATCGATATTCATGATAAACATATTTCTTCGTGAAACTCTTGTTTTTCACGCGGAAATTTCTGAGTTCCTTATTTCTGAGTTCCTTGCATTTTTAAAAAAATTCTTATAACAGAAACTGTCGAACTACGGAGGGTAGCTCCCTGTAGTAAAATGCTGATCCTATCCAGACCTAAAACATGTCCTGCTTTTATAATTGCTTTTAGTAATCATATGTTAAAATATTTTCTGAAAGGCTGGTTGGTTTTCTATAAACTGGTTCTTATCTTAACCTTCATTTAAAAAAAAAATCGCAAAAGGGGATTGATGTTTAATATCATAAATATTGGCGACTTGATCAAAAGTCTAAAAAATGAAAACAGTGTTTTCATCTTCTTCAATCTCAGGTATACTTTCTTGCTGGACATAGCCAATTTTCAGAATAGTAAGAAGTAAGGCCTGAAGTACTTTATATATCTACTAACTGCATTGGTATTTATGATCTGCCAAGGTCGAGACTCGAAAACGCCACCAAATTTCTTAGACATATTGAGGAAATATACGAGTTTCGGAAATATTTAGAGAATATTTCTTGGAAGTGAATTCTTATATACTGGGTATGGCAGTGCGCGAAAGAAAACGTGTGTGTCTACTAGCGAGGATACAGGAGAAAACCCAGATAGAAGTTTCTGTTTGTCTATTCTTGTTTTCTTTGCACATTTAAGAGAGCCTACCTACGAAAGAGATAAACTCACAAAACTGGGATTCTGCCTCAAAATATTCATCTCTTGAGCTCTCGAACCACCGTGTCTGTTCCGGTTAATATTAGATACAGGGTAAGTGACCGAAAATACTATAAAACAAATTTTATCCTTTGGAATTCTTTTGATTATCAATTCTTAAGATTGATACGTCATTGATACACATTTCTCGTAGATCATTAGCATATTTACAAATGATTGTGTTACATTCATCAAGCTGAACGCAGAGTTTAGCAACTGCGAACATTATTGAAAGATTCAAGAATCCTATAGAAAAGCACTTTTCAAGAGAACACAGTATTTGGCTAGCTGTGCATTTTTTCACCAGGACACGTACAATAATAACAATGTAGTAGTAGTAGCAGCATTAACGGTGGTAAACAAGTAGCGAAACAAAAGCGCATCAGTGAAGCTTTATTCCCGAAATGACGACGTGGCATTTATAAAGGAATTGCAAATCGCTCTCCTAGAATTTGCCAGTCAGCTTAAATTTATATAACATTGCACATTTTCTCTTTGTCCGTGTTAAGCAATTGTCTTGAAGTGTAGAGAGAAAATGGAAGTTATATCTCTGATGCGGTATGTACTAAATAACATTAACTTGCTCAGAGACACAGATTTAAAACGGGAGCTGTTTTCTTTAAAGCAGAATTTCTTTTACTGTTGTTGCATCCACTTTTCTCCTTTCACTTTGAGAACACAATACCAATCTCCTCTTCTCCTTCTAGACTTCCCGCTTTACTTTTGTTCTTGTTTACAATTTGACTGTTCATTATCCTTCTTCCTTCGGGGTATGAGACAATTGCTAGCTGCGACGCAAAATGAATTCTGTTTGTGTTGCATTCAGTGTTTGAGCGTTCTCTTCTGTTTTGGTGGTATTTAACCCCAGTGCTGAATTCGGACATAGAAAACACCAAAGAAACGGCCAGTGACGTAGTGAGAAGTGAGAAGGGGGCGTAGCTCAGTCGGTGGAGCAGCACGTGTCTGCCGTGCTAGGAATCCCGGGTTCGATTCCCGGCCGTGGGGGTGGGGATTTTTCTAAGACTAAGATAATTCCTCATCTTCCCCAGAGCCTGGAAGTATGAATGATAGTGCGAATGTGTGCGTGATCTAATAATTAAAACCCAACGAATACGAGTTCACACCTTCGATATGTTCCACCGATATGACCATTGGAGTTAGAGGTGGGGTACAAATGTTACAAATAAAAAAGTGAGAAGGGAGATTTTGTACAGGAATAAAACCGTGGTCTTTACTTATGATAAACATCAATGAAATAAGTACATTAGCAGCACAGTTCAAAATTCATTCAAGCTATATTCCATGTAGGCATTAATCCTGCAGTATCCGCTTCATTATTATTATTATTATTATTATTATTATTATTATTATTATTATTATTATTATTGTTATTGTTATTGTTATTGTTATTGTTATTGTTATTGTTATTGTTATTGTTATTGTTATTGTTATTATTATTGTTATTATTATTGTTATTATTATTGTTATTATTATTGTTGTTATTATTGTTGTTATTATTGTTGTTATTATTGTTGTTATTATTGTTGTTATTATTGTTGTTATTATTGTTGTTATTATTGTTGTTATTATTGTTGTTATTATTGTTGTTATTATTGTTGTTATTATTGTTGTTATTATTGTTGTTATTATTGTTGTTATTATTGTTGTTATTATTATTATTATTATTATTATTATTTTGTACATTAGTGGTGTTTGCGATCTAATATTCCAAAAGAAAAGAAAACCTACAACGTTCGAATGTAATGTAGGTGTGTAGTTATGATCAACAAATAAAAGTTAAAAGTATCAGCAAATGTATTGAAGTTTTGATCGAAAATGACTTAGGTTTTGCTACAGCACATGGCGTTTCTGCCACTAAATATTATTATTGTTATTGTTAATATGTTAAATCTTTATTTAGAACTATACGCAACAGTATTAATTAACGATTTCAAGATTTTCTATGCGTCTTTTCACACTTGTTGTGGTTAATTTTACAACCGGTAGGAGCATCTGTCTGTTTCTAAGTTGGAATTTTTATTTCTGAAGTTTCCCACATAGAATCGAAAATCTGTGCTGCCAAGGAATTTGTCTATATCACTCGTTAAATATCTGTATAGAAGATTCCAGTAGTTTCAATATTTTATTCTGTTTCCCCCCTGATGTTTTAATTTTCTGGCTTGATCCTTCCAATAAATATGCGTACTTCTGTGCTCGCTATTTTGAACTCAAATGAAAAGCTATGTGTGAATCTCTACGTATTACAGGTAAAATTGCTGAGGCAGGAAAAATCCTGTAACCGTTATTTTGAAACGATTATCAGATGATATCCCTTCAGAAATAACCATAGGCCTGTTATACAGTTCCTAAACGAATCTTCCAACTCTACCACTAATATGTTCGTTCCAGAATTTATTTAATCAATGTTAAAAGAAATGCTCTGATCGTAAAGAGTACATTGGGTTTCAATTTAGGTTATTGTACAGACGCGAGCAAATGTATTCCGATGCGAGCAAGACTGACCTACAGGAGGGAGGCGGGTTTCTTATCAGTTAGTTGCGCCAGGACGCACCAGTTTCCGTATGCCTGGCCAGCGAGTTAGACGCACAGGTATTGTATTTAAGCCTCAATGAAAAATAAAAACGTTTTTGCCACATGAAACGTAGGTGGTTTTATCTAACTCTCCAGTATCAACTTAAATATTAATTGATCCTTTTTTTAATGTTATTTCCTCTCTCCCTCTCTTGTCTCATACACACATACCTCAACAATTTTAATCCCCCTTTCTTCTTTCTAAATGCATTTCCAGTACTAAAAGTAGTAGTTTTATCTGGAACGAAATACGTCTACCTTTCATAGGTTAGCCATAATATAATATTAAACTGCGTGGTATTTGAAATTAAGTGTATCTTGTTCCGAAAATAAATACATTATTTTCTTTCTTACACTTCTCAAGAACAGCTTATATGGACATAGTACTACAATTAATATAGCCACCAAATTATATATTACAGTTACACCAAAAAGTATTCGTCTAATGCATGAGTTTATGTTTAAGGATGTATGGATTGTTGAAAATCATTAGAATAAAGTACAGCAGGGACACTGTCTTATTTATTGATTACTGAAAGGGAGAATGCAATAAAGAAACGTATAGTATCTATTCACATAAACATCGTTAAACATTCAAAAGAAATGATATGCAATATAGGATGCAAAATAAGTATTCGTCTGTATACTGAAAATGATGTAGAATGTTACGGTTAGTACTTAGTAGGCCCTCAATTCCTCTTTATAATCTCTTGCATTCTTTTTGACATGGACTTCACCAAAAATTGTGTTTCCACTGTAATTTTACGTCATGTCTTTACTAGAACGTTCTTTAGATCCTTTATATTAGATATCTGATGATTCCTAATGCTTTTGTCCAGTATACTCCATCAATTCTCTATTGGATTCATGTCTGGGGATTGCGATGGTGTCGGCATCCATCGTGGCATCCAACAACCATAGGCTTACATCTAGAGCTGTGTGTTTTGGATCATTATGTTGTGTGAAAATATAATCCTCAGAAAGACCCATATTATTCGCACTTTTGGACAGATGTGCTTTTAGGATGTTTGTATAAACCTTATGGTTCATAATTCCATCAATAAAACACAACTCCCGCATACCATTTGCACTCGTGGAGCCCCAGACAAGTACTGAACCGTCTCCATGTTTAACTGAAGCTGTTATATTTTTCTCCTCAGGCTCACAATTCTTTTTTCTCCACTCTATTACTCTCCCTATTACTAAAAGAGCTCAAATTGACTCTCGTCAGTAAATACAACCTTCTTCCAGAAATCAAACCTATCGTATTTATGTTCTTTTGCAAAAGCAACTCGCTTCTTTGTGTTGATTTTACTGATGTATGGTTTTCTGCCGGCTAATTGGCCTCCATACTCACCTTCATGAAGCACATGTCTTATAGTTTGTGCTGAAACGGACTTTCCTGTGTGTTTGAACAGCAATAGCAAGTTTTGAAGCATTTAGTTTAGGATTTTTCTTGACTTCTCTAAGTAACTGTCGTTTCTCCATCTCGGATACAACGACCGCTTCTTGATTGATTTTAGCGAGTTTTGTTCTGATCAAATCTGTATATAAAGGCTTCACTGTACTGGTAGGTCTTCAAATGGTTTCCCCAATTTCTTGAAAAGATTTTCCTTTTTCAAATGACTTGATGCAAATTTCTCTCTTCTTTTGTAGATTCACGACGTTTTCGACCCATATTACTTAAATAGCAATCAACTGCTTTGAAAACAGAGATGGAACTGTCAAAAGACATTGGATGAAACAACAGCATAAGAAAAGGGAATGGGTTGTGTGTCAGCGAGGCACCGTACCTGGGATCTTGTTTACTAGACGAGTACTTGTATTAAATTTTTAACGACCAACGAAATAAATAAAGTAACTATTTTGTTTGATAATGACAGTTCAAATACAAAATCACGTTAGCGTCATCGACGTGTCCGAGGTTTCACGGAGGAGTTCCTTAAATGTCAGTAAAACCGATATTGATGCATTTCATTTTTAGCCACACGTAGAAACCATCGAATTAGACCGGGCTTGAACTCGCAACCTTGGAATCAGAATGCCAGCACCTAAGTTATCCTGGTCAGCTTTTAATAGCAGTATTTTTTTGTTATTGTTGTTGTTGGGTATACTGCTTAAAGGCAGGATTATACGTTATTACGTTCGTCTTCTGTCTCCCGTAGTCGGTGGAGGGAAACGTCAGTGTTGATTAGCAGGTAAACCTGACCTTTGCTTTCATGAGGCTAAACTAATCGAGAAGAGACTTCTGTTTCCCTTGCCTTTCCAGCCCCCTCGTCCATCGGAAAACTTTTGCACGGTTGTGTACATATGTATATGATGCAGGAACTTGGAACCATTCCTGCTTCTAAGTTGCATTAGAAGGCTGCGCTCACTAAATATGTTCGGCCAATCAGAGTTACTTATGCTACTGAGTTCTTGTAATACAAATACGAAAGATACATGAGATGCTTTTGAGAGCGTATGTGTCGTGGAAACCGATACACTACGACTACGACGGTGGGGTGGACATGAATTCCTTAAAACAAGTTGAGTGAGGAGTAGTTATAATTAGTAATTAGACGTATACAGTATATATAGTCCCTCCAGGCTTAAAGTGAGGATGCACATAAACATTGCGGTTTGTATCATTCCGTCGACAAACACGTGTTGACTTTCTCTGCCGTCAGTTCACGTCTGACCGCAACCGTCATATCTTTCACTGCAGCAGTGTAGGGTTAGAAAAGCACTCGGCTCATATTTACTAAACAAACTTATGTCAACAAGTTAAGGAGAGTGCTAAAGAAAACTTAGTATGACTTTGAGAATAAAATATTAAAGTACCTTATCTATAGTGGGAAGATTGTTGTGTAAAATCAAACTAAGCTCCTTAAAGCGAATAGCACTTAAAAATAATCCATTTGCTCTAAATAACAAAATTACTTTTCCCTTTTCTTTTCAGGGCGTTTTACAGTTCCTGAATGTTTAATTTTGGTTCTCACAGATACACCAGTTGCTTCAGACATTAGTTCAGTTACGCCTTTCAAAGCCGAGGTGTCACAATGTTGAAAGAAAAACTTACACGTGTTTAATATAGTAGCCCCTTCACCGCCTTTTGGGGGCTTTCCACTATTTAAGTTTTTGCACATTACTCTGAGGAATTGAGCACCTCGCCATATGCCCGCCTTAGTAGAGTAGATGGTGGCGCGTCTGCCTTACGTTCAGGAGGTCCCGAGTTCGAATCTCGGTCAGGATGAGTTGTCTGGATAAGATTTTTCCGGGGTTTTACCTTATCCTGAAAGCCGAATGTCGGGTAACTCTAAACTCTATGGACCCTGGGCTCATTTGAGCATCATTTCACCCATTTCATTCATCGTCCGATATGACAACGTTGGAGGGCGTAAATTAACACATTAAAAAAAAAACTCGCCATACTGACCTGACGCGCGAACACACAGTATTAATTGGATGAGTGGAAGAGCATTGCTTCACTGCAGTAAATAGCGCAACCGGGGATGTACCGAGTACCACGCGACAGTAAATGGAAGCAAAGTGTTTAAATTGTTTTAATGTTTCAGAATTTGAATTACGGTATTTATTCACCACGTTCATTACTTGAATGTATCAAATAAGGGATAATATATACAATGTAGTAATGAACTATTTCCACCCGCGCTTCACTGTTTCGCTCGCTCTACGGCGATAAAGTTGACATTGGCATACAATTTTGAGGCCGGGTAGAGTATAGATGTTATCAGAACGATTCGAATTGGCAGTTTCATGTAGAATGTGAAATAAAAGAAGGAAAGTATCATATTGCCGTTTGGCAAAATTCGTCAAGGAACGAAGAATCTCGGCTGGATACGAAAAAACCCGAGTCAGACGAGAAATTGTGGACCACATTATCTTATTACAACTATGTGTAAATACTCGTGGACGTAGTTATATTTTGAAACCGCAAAATAACACCTCTTTCAGCTAGTGTGGTGGCGGTTGCGCACTTCCGCTGGCATCGGTGGCTGATACAAACTCTCGCTCTCGAGTCGTTCTTCCCCCGCTACATGGCTATCTGCGGAAGTATCACTCCGAGTACGACATACCTATAGAAGGTTGCAGACGAGCCGATGATGGAACTAATGCATGACAACAACAAAGTGAACGATAGTTGAAGTTTTGTCCTACACGTGTTTGTATTGCTGAACCAATTTTGGCTGATTCTTTGTTAACGGGTTACAAGCGGCGCACCCTTGGGTGTGCGTGCCTGCAGTGTCCGTAATGGCTTGCTCATTCACGATTCCCTTTCACCGAAGCTTTGTCTTTCTCCATGTTACATTAACTTCTGTTCTACAACTTAGTTGCAGTCTTGGCATACAAAAGATCTACAATAGTTGACTCGGAGTCTCGGTCGAGTCAAACAATCTTTTTAACAGGCCATATTCTCTTCGAAATCTTTTGCTCTCTCTCTCTCTCTCTCTCTCTCTCTCTCTCTCTCTCTCTCTCTCTCTCTCTCTCTCTCTCTCTCTCCTCTCTCTCTCTCTCTCTCTCTCTCTCTCTCTCTCTCTCTAAGCAATATGTTAACTATTCTTAACTGTTTACTTTAGGGTTGAAACTTATAGTAAGAGCTTTGTGCCTTTCCTGATAATATTAATACAAAAGCTGCCTTTCTAATATGTGTACTTCTTCTAGCCATGGTAAGTATTCACAAATAGTTTGTGCCCATTTTCTTGGACACAGAGGCAAATAGATGGCTGACACAACACCTGTTGAAAATGTGGGTTTGTGTAATTCCACTTATCTTAATGTAATGTTCAACTTTGTGTGCTTATGAAAATTAACAATAGAAGCTCTTATTGTTTCATAGTGTATTGCTTAAACTATTGGAAAATTAAACCACTACCAACAAAAAAAGCAAAAAGGATATTTCGGAAACGTTTAACTGCCACAAAACGTTCAAGTTTTATGTTATATGCCTATTTTGAAATAAAGTTTTATTTAATTTTTTTTAATCTTACGAATTCATTGTTTTTAAATATTCAACTGCATACAATAAAACGGACATTCACAGAATGTTTATAGAAAATGCAATATGTAGGATATAAACCTTTTTATTTTCGGCCTAATTTCTCTTAAAATGTGAGCTCTCAATCAAAACCATCTGTCCTTTTTTGACAAAACTAAAGAGAGCGGAAACATAATCCATGATAAGGACTTTGTCATCATTTATTATTAGGTATTATTCTTTTGCCTCGCAGAACCTTTATTTTCAGTAAAATGGCCATCGATTCTGTTTTCTTTCTTTAGCCAAATGCAACAGTTTCTTTGTTCTAGTATTAAGTGATCGAATGTGTAGAAGTGCATTTTTAGGGGATCCTATCTTGAAATACAAAGATGTGTTACTTAAGGTGTTAAATGCCCAGACTTCTAGCAGAGCTGTCTGGGATTATGATGACTACACTTGATGTGACGTAGTGTGAAATTAAGAAATACTGCTGAAATAAATTTCTGATTAGGCAATACTTTACACAATGGGAATGACTGAATGGTGCAGTTTTATTATTTCATGCTATGGCTTCGGGCTTGGTGGCTCAGTTGGTTAGGTGCTGGTCCACTGGTCCCAAGGTCGTGAGCTCAATGGAGCCCAAGATCGATATTCTTTAAGTGTGCTTAATAGCGTCAGTCCCATGTTAGTAGATTTACTGGCATGTAAAAGAATCCTGGGGAACGAAATTCCTGCACGCCGGTGGCGTTGATAAAATTCTGGAAATTGACATCATCGTTACCAAACAAAATGTTTATTTTTTCCACACCTTTTGGTTCTTATTACCACGAGACATCAGACTGTACATAACAGGAGTAAATACTTTGGCACTGTCAAACTCTGAAGCTAGTCGCGTAAAAGTCTTATTAAGTTACCTCACGTAACGTTAAATTCATCGTAAACTCGGCTTAAAGCTTCAAAGATCAGCTTTATGTAAATACTTTTGACTGCTGTTGGTTAATGATTCAATAACAATGACTTTTTATTAAGAAAACCGTTGATTATAAGTCTCCAAGTTGTAATTTCTTCCAGCTGGCATATAGCAACAGAGAACAGAGTTGAATAAAACTTATGATTGGGGAAATAGTTCTAAGAACGTGCGGAACTGGGGAAAGGTAACTCATCACATGTAAAAACTTTCATCCACTACATTTAGGTAAGGAACCTTACTAGGAGAAATTTTCCAAATAAAACAGCGGCTCCACTACCATGCTTGTATCTGTTTACACACATTTCTTCACAAAAATTTCTTTTCGCTTTGCCTTCACGCGCCATACCCGAAGTGGGCGCTCATCTTACGTTCACAAGCATTTGTAAACAAACGGATTCACAACATAAGTCAGTGCTACAGGATATTTAGGTTTATAAAGTTACTTCGTCGTTGGAGCTAGGAACCCCAGCGTCAGCTATTCTCACCTAAAGCAGTATTGTTGGAATGAATGCAAATTTTGGTTAAAGAAATTTGCTACAAGCGAACTTCAGATCATTAATTTCAGGCAAAAAAAAAAAAAAAAAAAAAAAATACTATGTCCTAGCAAATTGAAGGAATTCAGCAGGTACTGAAGACATGTACCAAACTTATTGTCTTAACGAATTCCCAACTCTAAACCCAGTAAGATCGGCGACTTCACATTGACAGTAGAAACTAATTATTGGTGTTCTTGGAGTAGCAACAGCCTTTTTGAGCTGGTTTACTTGGTTAACAGCTTCCCTGCTGCAACGGTAATGTGTTTATGTATAGAATGTAGGGTATGCATTGGTGGAGAAAGCATTGATTCAGATGGTTGTTTGCCACGTTTTGTGTTCAGGTACAACCTTGCACATAAAAATCGGCGGAGAATTAGAAAACATAACGCGTCTCTTGTTGCTGGACGAAATCGGCTTGGCACGTTATCTAGGAAACTGCTACAGGCCTTTCAGGTGATGTAAATTAGTAAGATACCCACCAACGCTTCAGAGCTTTGACATTTACAACCTCACGATCAGGGGGGGGGGGGAGATGGGAGATATCTTCCGGTAGCCACCAGAGCGAACTGGTTAGTCCTGCGCAGCCATTTCATCCCAGCCTTTTAAAATAAATGTTAATGGCAGATGCCTCATTTTTCAGAAAACTTAAGTTTTAGAAACAGCATTGCTGGCTCCGTCACCGGGATTTCTAATTTTGAGGGAACTTGTTTTAACACAAAATTTAGAAATAACACATGTTTCCTCTCTTTTCTACATTGCTGCATTCCTCACGCCTCAAATGTTATAGCGAGGTGACGTTACACGCTGAACTCGTGGTCAGTGCGAACATGTATAGCGGTGTGAGCTGACGTCACATCAACAATGCCTGTCCTCCCCTGATGTGTTTTCGCTGATTTTGCTTAGACTTACGCATAATTTTAATAATGAATAGTGGGATGAATAATACTTGCCTTGTTAGTGCGACTGAATGGTAGTCTTAACTTCTGTGTGGAGTGTGTTGTTTTTAAAGCCATATTAACGACATTAAACTGTATTGTAGAATGTGTAATTCCCTGATAGTTGATCTGAAGCGTTATTCCAGACTCGTGCCATCAAATAACAGCTTCAAGAAGTTCAGAATGTCAATCACATCGCATCCTCTCCGCGGGCTTCAGGTTAAGTGGATCTGATACATCCTTTTAACTCATGCCCAACTCCCTTTAAATGAGGCTTGAGTAAGTGAAAGGAATCGAGCCATTGCAGCAAGGTCGCACAGAAGTGAACCATGTTCCACTTTAGCGCACAAAATATATTACTAATCAAATCAGCAATGTCATCCAGTGCATATTGCTTTGATATTTACAGCCACGATGATTAATATTGATAGAATAACCGTCTAGCTGTCACGTTTCTCACCCAGATGGGTAGGAAAATGGAGTCGTGCCATGCACCAGCTTATCTTTTTCTGATTAGATAGTTGATAATAGAGACATTACACAATAACGCACACAGTCATTTTATAGAATGTACGGTGTAATTAGTAAAAGGTTCTTGCTTAATGCTTCAAGTTAACCATTACTTAAGTTGTACAATGGCTATACTATAGGTCGTCACTCTTGAGGCAAGGTGTAGTTGAAGACCTCTCGAGTTTGAGTCCCATATTGGACATAACCCAGTGAAGATAGAGTAACGTGAACATGAATATACAAGAACGGTCATTAAATCTAACTTGACCAAGTTTTGACCAGAATAAAATTCGCTCTAAAGTAGAACATATTCTGATGGTTTGGCTAAGTAAACAAACCTTGAGATTCCGTGGTCGGGAGCCCAACTAAGGGTCTACCGTAATAAACTTTCTGACCAAAATATTTAATAATTTTATTTAGGTTTTCACTTTCCAGTTATAATTACTCGCTACAAATATAAGAGCTATCCAGCAGTACGGACTCGTGAATTGTGCTAGAACCGTCTGCTTTAATCTGGATTTGGAGGGTGTCCTCAAATTTCATAAGTGGGGAACATTGGGAAGGTACACTAAACTTAGCATATTCAGCACAAGCTTTCGCGATTGATACACCTGTTTCATTTCATGTATCACCAGTGGCCACTGCGTGTGGCACTGTATGCAGTAAGAATGGGCGTTAAACACAGCTAAAACCATAAATGTTTCGCTCACATGTATTTCTGTCTTCTGTCGTTTATTAGTGGGTGTATAAATTAATATGGAAAGTTATTTTTCTTCACTTTATTTTATGGAAGCCTTTGCAGAAACACTGGAGTACACATTTTGTTATAGATACAAAGGGAACAGCGAGACTCAAATGTTTTAAGAACTGGACGGTATATGCTGGCCTTGGTATAACCTACACTGTTTACACGCAATCCTGAGAAACAACCGAATGTCCACAGGTCTTTAAAAGAACAAGGGGTTGAACAATTCGAACCATTACAAATACATATCTACGGATGGAGAATGCGGACTAACTTGGAGTTACAGTGCCTATTTGGACAACCAAATATAGTAGTGACAAACAAGGAAGAATAAGGTGGATTGACCGTGTGCAGAGAATGCCGGAAACCAGTGTAGTTAAGAAGATATTCGTAGGAAAGCTGGATGGCAGAAGGAGAAGAAGAAGACCCAGGTAAAGATGGGTAGATAATATAGAAGACGAATTGAGAAAGTTGGGGGTTAAAGGCTGGAGAAGAAAAGCAGAGGACCGAGTGGAATGGAAGAGGGTGGTTAGGGAGGCCAAGTCTACATAGGCCGTAGCGCCAACTATCATCATCATCATCCCAAATACATATCTCGGAATTGCCCGCCTCAGTAGCGTGGTGGTAGAGTGTCTGCCTCACGTTCAAGAGGTCCCGAGTTCGAATCTCGGTCAGGGCGAGTTACCTGGATAAGGTTTTTTCCGGGGTTTTCCCTTATCCAGAAAGACGAATGTCGGGTAACTCTAAGCTCCGTGGCACCCGGACACATTTGAGCATCATTTCACCCATTTCACTCATCGTCCGATATGACTTAACGTTGGAGGACGTAAATTAAAAAAAAAAAAAAAAAACTCGGAAATCGCTTATGCCACAAAAACGTTATTCGAAATAAACTGTGTGTTCGAAAGGGATGGTTTTTTCCAGTTAATATGGGATGATAATGCGTAGTTTAAGGTAAGGATATATGTAGTAATTATAGGCTTCCTGCGGTTACTGGTTTCTAGTAACAAACAGATAAAGACGAGTGGAAGTTTCAGTTTAAATACAGATTTAGTATCATATTTTAGCGTAAATTTAGGCAAAACATTGTGTAAGGAAACGTCTGCTAAAAATGCGTTTGAATGAGAATATATGTACTTTTTATTGGTAGAAATTAATGTACAAAATACTCCTTATATAGACTGTAGGAGCCAGGACATAAAATCGCAGACCTTATTTTAATTTTTTTTTAAATGGTGTCCCTAGTGAAAGTCGGTATGAATGCCTGTATTCAGCAACCGGGGCAAAAAATATAACGTGGTAGTGGGCCTTATTGTGTTCACGACAATGGCAACGTGACGAAATACTGTGCCGTAAAACTTAATACGGTCGGTGCGTTTACCTCATTCTGCAATAACTGTGAATAGGCGTGTTTATAAAGCTAATGTACGACTGTCACTTTGTCTGCTCCTTTTACATTACACTGCACTCTTTAAGTTCTTTTGTTCAGCTATTAACTGTAGACAACAATTGGTTTGTAACCAGTACAATATGCATTTGTACTTATGGAGGCTACGGAGACATAGTTTTCATAATGTAATACAGAGTATGCTTCCAATGTATTTCACCACGTTTAAAGTTAAACATACATAGTAAAGTATTAAGGAAATTACTAGTATTATTTGATACGAAAGTAAATAAATATAGATATCGATTTTACGGCAGTGTTCTGGTTTGTTTCTTACGCTTTTTCAGTTTTAAAGAATTGGGAAAGAATGAGTGTGTGGTGTTTTAGGGCCCGTCGACAACAAGGTCATTTGGGCCTTGGGAAAGAATAAGTAAACTCTTATAAATAAATAAAACGTTGAAAATGTACTGCACTTCATCCGTTCTTCCTGGAGGGTGGTAGCCACAATCGATCTCTGTAGGCCTCAGTGTGCGAGAAGTTCCCCTTCGTGGTATAGCTCTGTCTAACCGTTAAAGTACTGTCAGCGCATCCAGAACTAGACCAGAAATACGGAAAACTGCTTTCCTGAGGTTAGCTTTTGTTGGCTGCGCTGGAGGAAAGCCAAGCACAGACATGTGCTGCTATTGTAATTAGTTAATACGGAAGTTGTAGGAGAAACCGCATGGGCTAGGCACGTTTGAAGGCCATTGTTATGGACCATAATAAACCTATGATCTGCTTCACAACATGCTAGCCTTCAAACCCAGAGGCGCCGGTTTGATTCTTGCTAAAGAATGGGCATTTTTCTATAACCGTGCGTGTGTGTGTGTGTGTGTGTGTGTGTGTGTGTGTGTGTGTGTGTGTGTGTGTGTGTTTAGATATGACAATTAACAAAAAATAAACAATTGAACACTATTGCATAAACAATTATGTTAAAAGCGGCATATAAATTGGAAGAATACCAAAATGAGCACACAAACACTCGTACATAATTTACTTTCTTATTCTACTCGTATTTGTTATAAGCTCTCTACCGCTGCGTGCTTTAATGTATTCGATCCTAGTCTACATCTAGACTTAGCCCGTCGCCTGGACCCTAAGAAAGAATTTATAAGGAAGGAGTTCGTGCACAAGTCTTTGTGTACGCATCTTAAGAGCTTGACTCAAAAACATAAAACTGGAGAACGTGAATTCCTGTTACATATATGTATTTAAGAATGACAGGAAGTCCTTCTGTTTTTTTTTTTTCAAAATTTCTGCCGCTCTGAACAAATTCCTTATATTAAACCATTTTTCACTGCTTTTACAACCTTCTAAAACAATAATTGATATTTTTATTAAAATATCATCATAATTTTTATGCGTATTACGAAGAAAATCTACATCTTCAACATTATATAGTTTCTTCATCCTTATATATTTCTGTAAAACTGTAAAGGCGTAAGAAAACCTGATTACCTCGTCAATTTTTTTTAACTTTTTTATGAGAATTTTGAATAACAATTTCTGAGGTACCATAATCCCAAACGTATGCCTGGAACGTTTGCTTCCCAAGTTTCTTTCCCAGTTATGTCATGTATCACTAGAGTCCACCACCTGAAAGAAAGGATACTGCACACTATTTTAAAAAGTAAAATTACAGCTTCCTGTACCTATAGTGTAGCAACATTAGTTTGTAAGTGTCGCATGCATACGTTATGGTATCTTATGCTAATTCATAAGATCACGTGATATATTTAAAGAACTCTCAAATGAAAAAGCAAGAAATGTTTACAATTAAGGGGGTCAGTCGATGAAAATTAAGCAAAAATGATAGTTTACAGTTTACTGTTTGTCATTTATGATTGTCAATTTCTAGGAACGTTTTTGCGATAGATAATTTTGCTATCGGAGTGAAAGTGAAAGTTAAGTGTTGGTTTAATTAACGCAGTGCAGGGCTTTTTATGGCATTTCTTACATTTTTCTAACGTTTTTAGAAGCGTTTTTCAAGATACCTGCACATACATATATTAATAACTTCAGTTTATAAATTATGTGTTTTAAATAAAAATGTACACTTTGTAATTAAGAGTGCACAAGAGCAATTTATGAGTAAATCTTCCGATACTTTTCAATGTCTATTTTAGATATTTTTCAGCACTCTTATGATCCAATTTTTAAGCTACAGTTTAAAAATGTAACAATAGTCTGTCTAGTATATGCTAAATGAATCTGCTATGCAGTTACTAATAGAGAGCAAATGTGTGACGTCACCAATTTACCCAAGCTTGTGTATGTGTGCGTGCGTGCTTGCTTGCGAGTATGTGCTTTCTTTTCAAAAGCCGAAGAACACAATTGAAAAAGTGGTACATCTGAAACGCTGTTCAAATATTATAAAAATTGCATTCATAAGGAGCATTTATTGTAAAGTGGCTTAAATTTGTGTTTTAGCTTGCATAGGCCTGGGACGGATTAACGTTATTACATAAAAATAGGCAACCACAATTTTGATGCAAAATATACAATCACAGACATAAGATTTGGTAAACAATTCAAAACAGCAGTAAACCACTTCGAGTTGTGAAACATTCACAGCGGTAAACTTTAAGAAGACTGTATAATGCAAGTCCTCGTGAAGTGTGATCAAATAATGGCGACAAAGCTTTGCCATGGACTCGCTTCTGTTCCTGTGTCGTTCATGGATGCATAGCAACTTTCTAATTGCTGAACCATAAACACAACATACAGAATGTGGAGGAATTACTCGTTTCTCTTTCTGCAGGTACATTCAGTCTCAATTGAAACACGTTTTGGAATCATCCGGCTTCTCAAAGAATGCCATTGATAGAGACACCGGTAGCGAAATGGTTAAGGCAAAACCCGTCAGGAGTGCCCTCTCTTACAGAAGTATTTTCCGGGCTTTCCGCAGTCCTAATAACTGGCAAATGCCGTAGAAAACGTAGGCCTGGAATATTTCCCTTTCGAATTTTCTTTGCCAATTATCATTTCATGTATCAAGTGTTCACCTCCTGTGGTGTTGTACGTAGTACAAACGTGATGTATTACATTCACATGATTTTCTCTAACATTTATTAGTGAGCATTTAAACTATTCTTAGAAAAATGTTGTTTGAAATAAGTATATTTTAAGGAAATATACATATTTTGTGTATCGCTTAACTTAAACAAGTTACCTACACAAGGTTGTACAAAATTCTTTCCGAATGAAGTGGTTTTGTCAGGCATATTCATATAAAATGCAAAATATGCATTTTTGGTAATGTAAATATGTACCTTTAATATAGGGCATTTTAATCAAACTCGTCCGAGAGCCATTTTTGAGAAACGCCAGTTTTGAAAAATAATCCGTGTTGCATCCTTGGAACGTCCTGAATATAAATACGAAGTTGAAAACGCATACACATACACACATGCATACGTACCTTGGTGTCGGAACTCCAATGCCTGTATTACTACGAAATCTCAATCGAATTTTAGAGTAGATTTACAATAATTCAAAATAATTAGTTTGACAAAAGGAAGAAGCAGACCACTTCACAGTATGGAATAGCCTGCTCATTTGGAAGGCATTTCAAGCTTTACACTCCTAAACCTCCGTGAAATTACTTTTATTTTATGACCTTAGAGACCTTGGACCTTTTTTGAGTTGCGGTTATTTTGTCCTTAGACATAAAATTGCCATCTGCCCGCCCCCCCCCCCCCCCCGTTTTGCTATATCCTAACAAGGGGGGAAAAGTCTGCTTAACATTCTGCTTATACAGAGCGTTTAAAAATATGGTCGTATAGCTACGTATATGTACTTAACTATCTTCGGAATGTTGAGGACTGTGTGTGGTCATCTCGAGAGTGTTGCTGTGAAAGTATTTGATGCCAACAACTGTAGCGTTTTCCGAGTAAGATTACGGCTAGAGTTTCAGCATTTCGATAAGGCTTAGGCCTCATAGAAAACAAGGATATTGGGTTAGAACGTTACGAGCAAATGTCAAACTTGGTAAAGAAGTTCAATTTTCAAGGATTCCTTAGCCCCCCCCCCAAAGTAACAAACCCACCGGTCACTAAACTTTAGGTGTAAACTTTTTTTGTAGTGCTTTTTATTTTCAAAAGTGGTTCAAAGTTTTGACTATGTTTAAGGTATCTTGAGTACTAAAATATATTATATTTTGTGTAAATAGCCTCTGAAGTTCCTTTCATACCGAATGTATTTTGTATAATCTTGTGCTACTGGTAAATCTTAATATACAGACAAATACTGCAGAAAAAAATGTTGAGCTCGTTAATTTTTTTTTTTTTTTTGTACTTTTAGCCGTTCGGAAATTTGTATTCTTTTCCAAAGTACGTCACGAGACGAATACACTTGTGAGTTCGTTGATATTCCTTAGAGACCGTCTTGTTAACGCGATTAGTATTTGAATGCTCTTCCCCCCTTGTTTTATGAGACGAAGCACTTACTGTTTAATTCTAAGTCGGTTTTAGAGAAAAAAATGCATGTTGAATAACATAACGTTGATGGAAGAAATGTTTTCACATGCATTTGTAATACTACAGTGTTGATATGGTTATATTCCTAGCCAAATGGTGCCGTGGTAGCGTGTGTCACTCGCTTTTGAGAGATCGTGAATTCCTGTTGGACCGACCGTTCAGACCTTGAATTTTATCGCGTTTTTCCGTGGTTGGGAAGTGAATGTTGGGGTGAATTGTTTAATACGGGGAATGCATTTTAGTAACTTGAGTACTTTGTGGAACTGTCTGTCTTGAGAGGCCCTAACAGAGGCCTCTCCATAGAGGTGGGTATCTGAGAGCTCCAATTGGTGGATGTAATATCTGGAGACGTTAGGGCCTTGTCTGTGTCCAAATCTGTCGTATCGGATCTATGTCCTTCGTTTCACTCCTTTCTCATAGAGCTTTGTAGAAGGACATAGACGATTGTGTTCTTTAAATTCTAAAATTAGCTTTGATATATATAACACATACGCACACACCATGAGGGTAAAAGCACTTGTGAATGTCGGCATCAATGGTTCACTTTTTTCATTTCTGTAATGTGAATTCAGTGTATGCTGCTTAGTGTTTAATACAAGAAAAATAATTTCGTAAATATTTTAAAATGGTAGGTGAACGTTAGAACTGAGAGTTTAGACTTGGATTGAAGTAGCAGACTTAGAAAGGTTCAGCGATCTATGCCTGTGGCACAGCAATGTTCGCTCGATATTTGGACACGAACTTGAGGCTGTGAACCTTATGTAGTTCGGTTCATTGAACGGTTGCCCATATGTTCGGATCAATAGAATGATTGAAGCGTGCTTCTGTCGCTTACTGCTCATGTACGAGTGTGTTACGATACTATACAGGACCTCTGTGAGTAGAGTTTCTTCTGTTTTTTTGAACTAAACTTAAGCTTCGTTAACTTAAGGTATTTCTAAATGGTAAATACTTCCTATTTAATTTCACATTAATCAGACTATTAAAACCACATATAGCGAAACGGTGAAAAAAGGAACAAATTGCTTTTATAAAACCTTTTTATTACAAGCAACAGTTGAAAAGAAAAACGAGAACTAAATGAAAATAAACAGCTACGCTTAAGAATTGGCATGTTCTTTCCCTGTTAGTCATATGTAGGGAAAACTTTGTAATACAAAACCCCAAAATTAAAGTTGTTTCCAAAATTCCTAGTTCTCTTTAAAGTTTTCTCCAATATTCGAAATCACCTTGATTTATAGGAACACTTGAATCAAATGAGGATGTAGGTAATCCATTGTGGATTGTACTTTCCAATCAGAATTGGTGTTACTTTATTAATGTAATATATTACGTTTAATGGCATATAAAATGATGGTATGAACACAATGTTTCATAGAAATAAATTGTTCTTTTACACTAACTGTGTAGGACAAATTTTGGAAAGGAAGAGTCAGACTGAAAAATTCAGCGCCAAATCCAGGATTTGAGTCGCGGACCTCTCGGTTTGCGCCCGTTTGCTCTAATCACTAAGCAGTCATGCGGAATGCCAGCACTGCATTAATTTCTTCAACCGACAAGGCTTTTTCCCTGCTTTAGCTTTGAAAGATGTGAAATAACAAATAATTTCTATTAATTTAACTAATACTGATCTAAACTATGCAGCCCGGGTCTTAAAAGTACTTACAGCATTGCAAGTCGTCATTAAGTGTGTTATCTCATGTTTATATAAGAATTCCTAGTGGTTTACCAGTGAAAAAACGCGAGTCAGTTCACAAATTAAATGTCGTGCTGACATGTTGCAATGGAGCAATTTGAAGTTGTAAACAACGCGTATAAAATGGGTAGGAATAATTGTGTGAAGTTTAATTAACTTCAAAATTGCTATGAAAGGACAGTAATATTAGGTAATATATATACTTCCATATTCAGTAGCGTAATCTTCTAAAATGTGCAGTATTTATTTTTGTTTTTATTTAACATCTTTTTAACCGTTAGGTCATATCGGACGATGAATAAATGAAATAGGTGAAATATTCATATGAGCGCAGGGTCCATAGAGCTTATTTATCAACATTCATCGTTTAGGATACGACAAAACCCGTTTAACCTTATCCAAATAACTCGCCCTGGCCGAGATTCGAACTCGGGACCTCATGAACGTGAGGCAGACACCAGTATTTATTGAAAACACTATATGTCGTTTACAGGACTTAAATTCTCTATAAATTGGATATAACACTTAACTTCTATACAGCTTATTCTGCGTTCATGCAGTGCAGAAGGCTACATCGCGTGCTAGCGTAGGGCTTTGATGAAGTCGTTAAGTCTAAACATCTGGGGAGGCGCGTGTACATGCGCGTGAGTAAGCTGAATGTTCTGATTGCAGAGGACGATCCACTCCCTTCTGTTGCTGGATCTTCAGGGTATATCACTCCGCTGTACACCCTAGAGGAGCGTAGCTTGTTTCAAACCATTGATACTTTAGGCAACTCGACTTAACTCACCGTATGCATGTGAAATATGCTGTATTACACTTTTCTCTGAAGTGTGTTTTAAAACTTAAGAGACTATTCAGAATACATATCTCGGTCGATGAACTCGCAAGCTTAGACCTTAAACTGGAATCTATCAAATCGATAGCATAAATATGCGTTGAAAATTGGTCTGTTAGGATGCGGAGTGTATTCGATGGTTGGTACCAATTCTGAAAGATGCAGTGTTCTGTCTGAAATGGTTAGTGAATTGTAATTCTCTACTTAGATATATGACCAGCACCATCAAGGAAATAGCTTCCCCCATTCTGTCAGTTTAAATAAGTACTGAAAAGTAAAGGTACATAAAATGCAAGGGGCCCCTGCAACCGGGGCAGAGCACCGCGCATAGGCCTTGGGAATCTGGGAGAGAGGGAGCGTGAGAGAGAGAGATGAGGGAAACACTCGAAGCGTGACTGGATCCGGATAACAACCGGCGCAAGCATGGACGGAGTCCCTAACATTTCCTGTGCGAGCGCATCCTACGCCACCTAGGAGCCCCTAACCCACACGGAGGTGAGTCCCAGCCGACATTTACAGAAAGCACATCCACAGTACAACCGCAACCCACCAAACATCGTCATCTGAAACAGATAATATTGAAGGAAGTAATGGGTACAAAAAATGAGGGACGGGACAAGTCTTGGCAGAAGAGAAATCACTCCAGCACTCGCCTACTGGCCGGCAAAGCCACGAAAAAAATGCAAGAGTCAAAATGGATGGTTGCAGAGGATTGAAGTGGGACCTCCTGAATGCGAGTCTCACACGTTAACTCGGCACCACCTCGCTCGGTTACATAAGGGGACGCAGCGTTTGAAATCTAACGCGTTTACATTAATTAATTGTGGGAACTGCCTATCATCTTGTTCTAATTTGTGTTTTGGTAAATTAAATGGTTCTACATTGATTTTAAATGTGTTCACTGTTTATTCTATCCGAAGAAAGAAAATTAGGCTGTTTTATGATCATTAAATTTCTGGCCTTTACGAAATTAATTATAATAATATAACTGTTAGTAGTGATAGGTAAAATCACAAAAAGAGGTGAATGAATATTCCAGTGATGATGAGGGTAGTAAGGACACGGAGGGCTTGATAATGGACTGAAACCAACCCGTCTAATGGTAAGCCACAGCCACCTGGCTGCTTTTCATTTGATTTGGTCGATAATTAATGGTTGGAGCTCATAGCCTGCGGTACATTGCTCATTTGCTGTTAAATTAATTAGTGCATCGTTCTGTCCTTGCTAGCGCCATCAGAATGGAGCAGATTCCTCGAGCCTTGCAAGCCCATCATAATCTTCATTAATAGCTAGAATATTCTCCAGACATTTTTCAGCATTTGAAAGCATTCCTCCATTTTCGATAGCAGTTTTAAAGGGAGAACTTTAATTGTCTTCTTACGTCAAGTTTAACTTCATTTTGGTAATGACTGGCCATGAATGTTACTTCCAGTAAATAAAACCAAATAAACAGTGATAATTTCAGATGCCATAAAAATACGTCTCTCCACTTACAAATTTGATCTGCGCATTTCGTTTGAAATACTGTTTAACTATGAGTAAGAGAATATTTTCATTTCTGAATCCAACAAAGCACCTGCGATTATTTTGTATTGCAGATTCATGCCCATGGTTGTCGAAGTAACTGTTGTATCAGTTCCCATAGTGCTACTGATGTGTTCCAAAATGGCATCTCTGATATTTGCTTTTTGCAAGTGTATAACAAATGTTTAATAGCATTATTAAGCCTGATTGGAAGGAAGATCTTAAATGGGCGCTGCCCTCTGTTGGAACTTGTAAATGGGGAGAATTACTCCAAGGTCTCGCATAATATGCACATTCGTAGTGTTTATACTGAAACGCAACATACTGTCTACGAGCACAGTGCTACTTTCGAAACCAGTTTAAAAATATTCGAACGCTAACGTTAGTGCTAGATGGGAAGACCTGTTTGTCTGAACTCTATAAACTGGACGCATGGTTTCTTACCAATTTAGTTGTGCCATGCATATGTATACGAAGAAAAGAAAGCCACACTTCCAGTGCAGTAGAAGTGTACAGTAAATTTCTGCCATATTCCTTATTCCTGCAAATTGTTAGTTACCGATATCTATACCATTCTTTGCGAGCCATGAATCACCATTGATTCATTATTGTGCTTGTATGCAGCTATTTAGTCACACTGCCATTTCTCTTGAAGTGCTGATAAGAGCAAGATGACAGTGTTTATACATCTTCACATATCATGATCCGCACGTTCCTGCGGAATCAGTTCGGCTGCTCATGTTGTATCCAGTTTTACGCCGTCCCCGCAGTAAGTATATCGTATTTAAATTTTATGTTGGTTTTGATTTCTGTATAGTGAAAATTCTCATCTACCATGTATTTTATTTGATAGGATAGCTTTTTCTGACCCTAAGAGTGACTACGTATATGTTGCAATTGCAGTTGTAGTAACTGTGTTCATGTTATCTTATCGAAATTATACTTGCTGAAGACTTGTGTTTTCTAAAAGTGTTAACACTCAGGATCTCTGTCATTGCTTAAAATGTTGTTACTTGAGTAACGCTAGTTCTGCCTGTGATATAGGTAGATAACTTTTAGAGAGCCCATTTCACCATCAACATCCTTTTAACACAATAATTATTTAGAAATATATTTAAGATTCAGATCAGTAATTTCATAATTAAGTGACCTTAGAAAGTGCATTCCAATTGATTCATTTCAACTGGATTCTATAACACGTTATCTGAAAGACTTTTCTTCAAAGGGAAACATATAGGTTATAACCTGATAAATATAATATGTAGACCTGAATTTATCCACCCTAAATTAATGCGCTTGCTTTTAAGTAAATATAAGTTATATAGAACAGTTTTATTTTTCTGATGAATACGTTTTTAAAGAAGAGCGTATAAATAAATGTTTGTTTCTAACCTTTAAACAAAGTGCCATTTGGTTTTTATCTTCCTAGGATTGTTTTAACACTATTTTATTCCGTATAAATTACAGAACTGTTAAATTTATTAATTTACTGTGCTAACCACGGCCAAAAGAGATCACATACTACAGTGCTGGTATTTGGAACTTCATTCTTTAGTTCCTTTTGGTGTCCAAAGGTTCCCCTGTGATGGATGATGTTTGAACTTAAAACTTCAAAGTGATACACATTTCCAACAGGTTCTTGTTAAGAGTGGTTAACTAATTGAAATCTTAATAAACACTTAAAAATTCGACATCGAATTTTAGAATGGAGTACAATATTTCTACTTACTATATGTTGTAAATAAAGTAAAAATATAAAGTGCGTTTTTAAATAAATCGTTTAAATATTGCTATTTTATTATTCTTGATTCATATACAGCGTTGCATTGCTATTTAAAAATGCGCCCATTACCTCCTTTCTGCAGAAGAGTTTTCAGTTGTTGCGAAGCTTAAACTGATTCATTTGCAACACATCTCCAGTTCTATCTTCCACAGTTGAGTATGTAGCGAAGAGGAATTCTTTCATACAGTAACAGTGTTTTCTAACAGTCATCTTACACACGTTAACAGTACTAATTGCATAAATGTTAATTAAGGAGAAGGAATAGTAATGAAAACATATACGACAATAGTGGGAAATTTGTAAATTGTTGTACTGTCAAGTTCCATGCAGGAGTGGGTCAATATAATATAAGAAAGTGGAATTTACACTTATTTGGGGTAATTTCCATAAAGAAATGGGAATTTTCTCACAGAGAGAGCCTGTATTTTTTTCAGAAACATGCACAGTAACTACATAGCGATGCTGAAAGTGCTGTCAGAAAAAAAAAAAGAAGTTGAACTCATCTGAGAAAGCCCAATTAAAATCACAACTCTCGTATTTAACTTGAAGTACGTGAACTTAAGTGTAAATGCTTAATTTCCTTAACCCTTTATTTCTACATTATGAAATCGCCGAACACGTGGTACTGAATCGAACTTTTTTTATTTGTTCCTTTAACTTCAATGGTCATATCGGCAGCCGTTCTCCTTTGGAACTAATCGAAGGTGTTAACTCGTATTCATTGTTTTTTTTTTTTAAAATCATTAGATCACGCACACATTCGCACTCTCATTCATACTTCCAGACTCTGGGGAAGATGAGGAATTATCTTGGTCAGAGAATGAATGGAACTTGTATCCTCTGTGCTGAGTAATTTCCGGGTGATTTTTGGTCACGGGCTTGTATCACCTTCATTTGGTGACCAGCCTGCGAATACCGTTCAATTTTGGCACGGCATTGTGACTACAGGGCGCGAAAAAGAGGACTCGCATTGCAGAACTCACGGTTAATGTTCTTATGTATTTTCTTCTGAGTCTTGTGTTATTCTTAAAAACGTACCAAACCTTGATGTGCAGGGAAGTAACTGGCACAGAAAGGGGCGGTGTTGATGCAGATAGGTGTACATGCTCTTAGCATACATATATGTGAAGGACGGTAACTGGCACAAGAAGGGGCGGCATTATGCAGCTGGCTGTACACGCATGGAAACAATAGCAAAACTGCTGAGTGATAACATTTATTTTATCTTTCACATACAATGATGTCACATACAATGATGTCATAGCAGGGGTCCACGTGTGAGGGGAATATGTGTTGTACAATATCATATATGAACGTACATGAAAGAAACGCAGGAGTATAATGCAGATGTATATTTTTTGTTGTCAGAACATTTGGTCACTTAGTATGAATTCATTACTAAAGTTACAACAGTTTTTTTATAATTATATATATATATATTTTTTTTTTCTTATTTAACCGATTTTTCATTATTTCCGTTTATTTTCTTATCTGCTTTCCTAGTTTCACAAATATTCACTATACACATAAACACCCATGCCCAAGGCGGGAATCGAACCCGCGACCCTCTACGCGGCGGAACACTAGAGACATACACTTTAGCGGCCATGGCTACGAAGGCCGGCACAGTTAAAACAATGTTTTATGTTGCTTTGTTAAAAAGAGATATTACAGCAGTTTGCTAATTATGTTGCACATACATTGAAATATACTTTTAGAACAAGGTAGTCTTTTTTTTAACAAGGAATTAACAGTGATTAAAAATAAGTTGGGAATTGATTATCCATTTCGATTTTTTTAAGCAATTTACGTCCTCCAACGTTGTCATTTCGGACGATGAATGAAATGGGTGAAATGATGCTCAAATGAGTCCGGGGTCCATGGAGCTTAGTTACCAGACATTCGTCTCATAGGATAGGGAAAACCCAGGAAAAACCTTATCCAGGAAACTCACCCTGACCGAGATTCGAACTCGGGACCTCTTGAACGTGAGGTAGACATGCTACCATATACGCTACCAAGGCGGACATCCATTTCGATGATAACCATGTTATTAGCACCAACGTAGACCCACAACAGCTCTTAGAAGTTGGTTTTATCGTACTAAATTTTAAATTATCTTAAATAGTTTCTCAGAAACGCATGATTCATACCAAGAATTTCATTCAGAGAAAAAGCTGTTTAAACCATAAATGTAAAAATATCTCACATTTTCTAACTAAGAAAAATGCCATGCTAGGCAGCACTATCAATTTGTAAAGTAACATGTCACCTAAAAAAGAGTTAAAATATACTTCTCTACTCTACAGTGTAGAATTTTTTTCTTTTTCTTTCTTTTCTAATTTTCCTCCTCCTTTCATTCTTTCTCTCTTTGTTTCTTTCTTGTGTGCGTGCGTGCGTGCGATTTACTGCACATCGGTATATGCGATACTAGTTTTAAAATATATATCGTCGCCAACGTCTCTAACGCTCCCCTGATTGTGACATTCGGGGGTGACCTTATTCCATCAAGTGATTACGAGGTTAAGGCATTCAGAGGGCAAAGTTAGTTACCTGAAAAGGTAGAATGATGACGGGATGTTGGTGGAATGAGAGAATCTACAGCGTTTACCGTGGATTCCGAACCATGTTGGGCCTTGAATATCTTCATATGAGGTCATTCGAGGTGAGGGCTATGACAGGTAACTTAAATAGCCACCCTGGAGGACGGAAATCGAATCGTGGATTCTTAACCCGAGAACCGCGTACAAAACCATAAGTTACTCCCGCGCTCTTTAAAAATATTCTACATAGAACAATTGTCTGAAATGTTAAACTGTATAGAGAATTAAAGAAGAAACTGCAATTAACAAGATTCCCCCCTCCCCAATTTTCACCGTTTAGTCTCTCTCCTACCAGTTATTTCTCCAAGGCCGAAAAAAGTTATAAATGCAATGTAGTTGTATTCATACGTTAAATCTTAGCCAGAATAAATGAAACGATCATACCCTCTTGTCACGTGGTATGTATACATAAATATAGATATAATACTTTTCTCGTGGTGTATGTTATGGATATGTGTGTATGTATGTGGGGGCGCGCTTACCAATCAGGAAACAAAGTTACAAAAAAGTATTAAAATATGGGGAAAATAGTGATTAATAAGCGATAATTACTTAAGCACACGTTCGTTCACAAACTCCAGCTTCAAATAGCATGTTTTGTTGGCTGCATAAGTTTTAAGGCTCCAGCGCCTTGTTGGTTTCCAATCTCGTATACAACTTTAGTGAACTGGAAAGTTTTATCAAATTGTTTCAGTGCAGACATGATACGAACGAAGCAGGTACAACAAATGAAGCCGTATTTATTTTTGCTTCCCCAAAATCTCCATTACAGTGCGTACCAACGGGCTGTCTAATTAGATCACGGCTGTGTTAAAAGCAGCAGTGGGTTTGAGTAGAGGGTGGAAAACGCCAACTCTTTGATTTTTTGCTTTTATGACGACAAACACAGGGGGTATTAAGATTTTAAAAGCATTTTTTTTTTCGCAAAAATGCAAATATGAAAGCGTAATGTAAGAGGTAACTATATCAGGTGGTTACATTGTTATGGTTCTGCTCATAGTAGCATGTTGCGAATTTTATGAACATATATTTGTTAAATATATAATGGGGAAGCAGCGTACCTTACATAAATAGTTTGTTTTCGCCACTATATTGCACAAAGAATAAAGTAGAAGTCGAAACTGTGTTCCTCTGTTCAAGGAAATGCGGCATCCGAGTGGCTCTGCCTTTCCTAGATTTTTTCCATTAGGGCCGATACGTTTGTATTTTTTAAAGGGTCTCTCACCTCTCACCGTCGCTGGGACGGGAGTGATATGCCACTTCCCGCAGGAAGACTACCAAATAACCTTGATAGGGCCAACAGGAAACTGGCACACCGGCTACCAGCTCTCCAGTTTAGTACTGGAGGGCACTGAGGAGCCTCACAACGCCTGGACGTCACGAACGTGCCCATACTTCCATGGTATCGGAAACCACTGCACTGTCGACACCGACCCAATGCCGAATGTTCGGCCCTGCATACTACTATTAACGTCACTAGTACTCAACATTCTCTTTTGCACATACTTATGTTTGTATTATGCTTATTGTCATCAGCTCGTACTTATCGTTACTTGAGTGCCCTAAACCTTGAATTCTGTCCAGGTCCAACTATGGCTTATTTGCACTTGATGAGTGCTACTAATGACATAAATTTTTATTTTAGCTCCCGCAACATTATGATGGCTTAAATAGTTCATTATGCTAAAGATATTGACCTATACAGTTTCTAGATACTGAAACAGTTTAAAATGACCTGTATATTCGCCTAATGTATTTCTAATTTATGGTTGCAGTTGTCACGAACATTTCAGCCATCACAAATGCATCTCAACGCAGATACGGTGGACTAGGCTATTTCAAAGATAAAAGGTTGGGAGATAAGATACACCATAGCATTTATCGACCATTAAACTTATCTCGATCTGATCTTACGCCAATACTATTATGTATCCGTAACACCCACTTATCTTGTCGTAGCCTGTAGCTTCACTCAATACCTCTGATATATTTAGTGATCAGCAGCTTAATTTATGGCCTAATGGAGCACTTTTGGCAACATGTGTAACACCTGTAATAACTCTGAAGTGTTTTTACTAGACTTGCCATTTGAACACTCCGTATTTGTCATGGTTGTTGGGATGTTGATTTTGTGTGTTCTGTTTAATTAGATGAAATTGCAACAGTGTGTGCTAGATAAAAAAAAAGAGCTACATAATTGAAGAATCGTAGATAAGGATAAAAAATTTTATCAATGAACAGTGCGATTACTGCATCCTGAATTTATATATTTTTCAGTCGTAAACCAATAGTTTATCATGCCCTTTATTGTAGTAAGTCAGCTTAGTGGTTGCGGTTTATTTCTTACACGAAATAGTGCAACTGCTGGAGTTAAGATGAATGTCGGTATTATAATAGGGACGATGTCGACTATGGCTCATTTGTTTCACAACACGAAATACAATGTAATACTAAGAGAAACTCTACATTAATCAGTTGTATTAATAAATAACGGCCAATAAGAACAATAATGAAATTACGATAAAGGAAAACCACGATAAAAGCTGTCACAAAAACTTTAAAAACTATAGTGGAGATTTACCTGCGAAAAGACACACATCATGGCACATACTATAAGTATAATTTGTATATTACACCAGTCAGCATGAAATATCTATGATTTGAAACAACGGAACAGCATAGGCAAACAGGAAAATGCCGTACTCTAATAATGGTATTTTGAAAGACCTATAGAAAAGAGAAGCATAAATGCACAAACATAACATAGTTGTCTAGTATACAGAAGATGCAGCTAAACTCAGTTGGTTACACATGTGTACCAGAAAGGGGGGGGGGACACTGGTGGGCAGTTTTCTTGCTAGATTGTTTATTAGGTAGGTAATGTCGCTCATCTTGTGGAAAACGCGTTGCTTCCTAGATAGGTCGGCTCAATGAGATTCAACTAAACCCCTCCTAATTATGTCGGATCAGCTACCGGAAAGGCGAAAAATGGAGCTTGCGAGCCATTTGGCCTTGGTGCTTGTCTTACCTGGTTGGCTGTCAGTCTGCTTTTTATTCTCTGCTAGGTGTTTTCGATGTTTGATGATTCGGCTAACGGAAATATTCCATCAATCTAAGTGTAATAGCATGCCCGTCTAGCATTCCGCAAGGGTCCGAGTTCAAATCCGCAGGGAGTGAGTGTATGGATGTTTATTTCCAAAATGTCCCATGATCCTGAAAAAACGAAAAAAAAAAAGAACCTCAATACATCCCATTACACATTCAATCAGCGTCTCTTGACATCGGGGTTATTATAAGGAACTGTCACTAAAATAAGCGGCATCGCAGATAAACGAAAGTTCCACACCTCTGCTTCAGAGGCAAGTGCTGTGATCAGGAAACAAATGCCTGATTCTCGGGTTAGTCTTATTTGAGAAATGTTCAATCCATGTTCTTATTACGTACAGCACCACAGGTGTTCATCACTGATATTACATGCAATGAATTAATAATGGGGAAAGGAAATCTGGAAAGGAGACATTTCAAGTCTACGTTTAGAGTATCTCCCCAGGATTTGCCAATAATGGGTGCTGAGGAAAACCTGGGAAAAACTCAAAACTCAATTAGGGAGCATGGTATTGCCGGGACAATCGAAGACTTTTCGTTCACTAACCCGTGCGTTTACATCTTGGCTACCCGCATTGGTAGCTAATCTTGTCCTCATACTTTTTTGTTGAACACGACCACATGCTCTACTGCTCTATTTAAATGTGGTGTGTAGCCGCACGGCACAACAGGGAACTGTAATGAATCAAATTGGTGCATTATTAATCGAGGGTCCGAAGTATCAGTAGTTGCCACTGACATCCGAATGGCTTCCAGCCTTGGCAAACTGGTAACAACAAATAAAGCTCCTTTTTTCCCCGCATGGGAACTTCGGTGGCTGTAAGACCTAAAAGGAGGAGAGCGTTGTCTGCCTTTGTGGTTAAATACAAATAAGGGACAGTTTTTTTTTCTTCAAATTTGTGTTGCTACATATCTTCATTAGCGTTCAGCTGGGTCTACTTATTACCATGGTCTGAATTTTGGAAAATGTCCTATACTGAATACTTGATTTTTTATGGAGTCTAAAATTCGATCACTGTTGAAGTTGGTGTTCATCAGTATAAGCTTCTGATGGGCTGAGCCGAATAGATCCCCCGTGTTCAAATTGAGTATGAAGTTTTGACAAGTGATCCACAAATATTACTTTATTTTTAATTTGATTTTAAGAAGTTTATTTATTAGAAAGTTTTTAATATAGTTTTTAAATTTAAAACTTTGTGTGCTTTTGCTCCAAATTGTTGAAGCCTTGACCTAGTTTTGTCACTACATAGAACATGTTTAGGAAGTAAAATGTGTCTCGCCTGTAGAAAAGGAAAAAGGAAAATGTTCTGCATTGGCGTTAACAGAAGTTGCTTTACCTAGAATTTTATATCTCTTCCCCGTCAAATACAACTTAGGGCTAACTTTCGTGTATAATAAGTCTTCGTAATGGTTGCACTGGTTATAATTGTCATTAGTAGATATTTCATAACGACCTTTTTGTCTGGAACAAACGCTGAGCGATTTATTGCTGTTAAATAACGCGTGAAGTGCTCAGTGAAGTGGAGGAAGGACCTTAAGGCATGTCCATAACTCAGGGTAGTATTTTCCGGATGTAACAGCTAGGATTTAGTTGAAATTCGAAAGGTAAGACATGTGGACAGAAATTAGTTCGAACGCCAGCAATGAAAGTGTAGCAAGTCATTGCTTCTTACAACCTAGCTGACAGAATGGAGGCAGTGCTTATCGCAGTTTGGCAGATGAGTGGTTCATTGCCAAAGTTATATAACCCACAAACTTCGAACTTACTGATTATCTACTGAACAGTAGATAATCCAATTTGACATACTTTTCAAGCCCAGTTAAGAACTTGGATAATATCCAAAACAGAGATAATTAATCTGTTTCGCCATTATGCAATACATTATAAGTTTGGAATTCAGCGTCTCATTTTCACAAGACTTTCTACGATTTAAATGAGAATACAAGAACAGATATAACGCTTATGAGAATATGTCTTCAGTTTGGATGTGAAACTTTAGCCTAAAATTCCGATCAGGAAATAGGAATCTTAGTTCATAAAAAGCATATCTGACATTAATTGTGATGAATGCAAGTAAAAGCATACATCCCAGCAGAAAGTTTTAGACTTTGCATTTTTACTTAGAGTGGCTACAAAATAAGAATGAACATGGGTTGAGCCAATACGGTTATCGTACTGTCTTGGCGTTGCCAGTTCCACGGCTAGCGGGGACAGAGATGGAAGATATATCTGTGTTTGTCTCGCCGATTCCATCTAGCAAGTATCATACAGATGCTGAGATGCACAGTGACACATATACTGACAGAAGTTCGCTTAATATTTCAGCATGTGTGTAAGAACATATACAATGATTATCGCATAATCTGAACCGTAAAACCTTGAACTGGAGAACAGTTCGCTTACGTAGCTATCGTTCATTTGCACACAAAACAAAATGATTCAAATTAGATGCGATCTACGAAAGATGTTTGCTACAGTGAAACAAAACAGTGACATTTCAACGATTTGTGAATATAGTTTCTATTTTAATGATGCCATATTTGTATACTGCTTGTTAAACCAATTTTTGTTCCATTAAAATATTTAATAAATACGGAGGATATGAATCTGTATTTATGAAGCATTTTTAAAACTTAAAATCTCCTGTACTAATGTTGTGCATTGTGTGCAGAAATTTTAGTCTTGCAGCAGCAATATCGCTTCTTTCAAGCAGAAATTTGCGACCACCATTGGTTCTCCTTATTTGAACCCAAGAGATTTCAGAGTATTATGCACAGAAGATACAGCATCCGTATATTCTATTTTCCCCCTCATTAAATTGGTCAACCTTTTAGCAGTTGGATATACACCCTTGTCATATAAATCATATACGGTTCTGCGTAAAACACACTTTTGAAAATTATCTAAGTTGGTAGCACGTTTTTTGCTGCTCGATGTTTCCCTGGAAATCCAAATATGGAAACTCTCCTAATTTGGTAAACTGTTTGCCTTCTTTAAGAATGTTCGTCACAGAATGAGCACTCACGTGACAAACTTGTAATATTAATTCTCGACTCTGAGCGAAATGTGTTCTTTCGAAAATGTCTTTAATTGACATCTGTTTGAAAAAGGAATACATGTTAACAAGAATATTTCTAGCCTGCGTATGTAAACTCTTACGGGTTGTTTTGCAGTTACTACTAGGCGCACCAGTACTAGACTTGCTAAGCGGTATATTTACTAACTTTAAAAAGCACACGTGCACTTTTAAAAGATCACCACTTAACTGAATGCAAGTTAAAGTCTGTCTAGTGAACGGGAGTGCAGTTTGCCGCTCAAAGAAAACTACTCTCCCGCCCACTAATGACCGTCATAAGTCCATCTCCACACAAATGGAACCCTGATTTTCTCGAAGTGACAGTCGCATGTCTACTCCACGTGGAGTCTCAGTTGCCAAAGTTCCAACTTCCAGTTGATCTGTTTCATTATGTGCAGCAATTCGTTGTGTGTCACGATGTTGAGACCGTGCGAGGGAAATGCAGTGGTAAATGCAAATAAAGTAGTAGATAACTTTCAGTCAAGTAAAGATAATCAAAGTGATGACAATAGTGTGAATAACTGGGCCGAGTTATATTACGGAAAAGCCTAAAAAAAAAAGTTATAACGGGAACTGTTTCTAAGCAAATTCAAGCGCTTGTTTTGAACACATATAAATGTGTGCTGACAAATAATCTTGGTAAAGGGATCATGCAATGAACCTGATACATTCTGGGTATTCACAGAAATACAGTAAGAAATATTGTGACGAAAGGAATACCAAAGATGCCGATCAAGTGTGAAAACAAAAGGAAACGTTTCTCTAAAGTAGATAATTTCACATGCGTTTTAATTTGTCGAGAAATTTATAGATTCTATTCAAAAGGGAGAGCGCCCACCTTAGACGAATTGGTTGCACATTTGCAAGGAATTTGTGATTTTCCTTATGGGCAGTGAACTTTGAGCGGCCTTCTAAAGGAGCTGGACTTCAAATACCGCACTTTGAATAAGATAAGGGTTATTATGGAATCCAGTAGCATTGTAGCTTGGCGATATATGCTTGTCAAAACTAAGGAAGTTTTGCAGTAATGGATATGATAATTTATTTAGACGAAACCTCGTACGATACCCATGACGTATCGAGAAAGGTGGCAACCTTGCAGAAAGATCTGGGAGAAGGAGGGTCGGGGGTTGTAAAACGATTATGAGGGTTCGTCAAAGACAGCGGCCGACGTGCACACCAGTTAACTAAACAGACTTTACAAAATGTAACTGCAGATAGCACCTGTGTGCTTTTCTTCACCGACAGTTAATGATTCTATTCTTTCTAGTCAGGCGCCTTAACTTTCCATATCTCCGAAACCAGATGTGCTACAAACATGGGGTTTGGACAGTGATCCTCAGAATAAATAGCTCTGTAACATGGGAGAAACAAAATAACTCGTATCTTTAGAATGCGCAAAGAAATTAGCTGTATGGTTCAGCAAAGCGAGCCAGTATGCTCGCTTCTGTACAAGTGCACGCACCGCATTGGTTAGTGGCGCTAGAACACCCACGCCTAGCCCCGCCTTATGTTCATTACTATTTAATAGCAGCTACCTTAACTCCTATTTAGAGAAAAATGGCGATATGTCGAAGCCAGTGGCGGCTCGTGGCCGAAATGTTTGGGGGACGCGGAAGTACTTGCTTGCTAAATATTAACAACAATAAATTATTACACTTGTAAATTTTAAGAACAATTTTGTTTCAAATTCCGCCCCTATAACCCACGGAAACAGTGGTTCTCATATTGTAATACAATACACCCCTCAAAAATAAGTACAAGAAGCCTAACGCAATTTTTGTCCAAAGCTGCTATATTAATATGTAAGCGACATATAAAAGGATTATATTAGAACATCATTCAAACTCAACCAAATCCAGAAGTAATGTTCGCCACATAGGCTACCACCTCACTAGTGTAACTTTTTTCACAGATTCACGCGCACATTACACACATTAATACTCATATTTTGCATTTATTCAGTTTACATGAATTACCTACACTTTTGGCCTGTTTATATACAAAATAGTCTTCTGTTCTTTAGTTTAATGACATTTCCCCCCACTCTTTCATCAAAATCCTGCACGTTACTGAAAGTTCCTTATTTATTAACAGCATTGCTAAGGCATTGGGTCTGTCTTTTGTCATTGTATTTCTTAAAAGCGTTTTTATCCTTTTCAGAGTGGAAAAGCAACGCTCAGGTTCCACAGTCATCATCGGCGTTATTATGACAAATTTCTAAAGTTTTGTGACTTTACTGAACACTGACGAAAAGTTATTTTCGTATATGAACTAAAAAAGTTTCAGTTCTCCTTGAATGTTCAAGTCATTTTGTCTAAATTAGCTCCAACTCTGTGCACAGTTTTCCTTGCGCACAGAGCTTAGGATAGGATTGCACCACTCGTGTGAAAATTTCTTCTGGGAAACGTTCACAAAAATCCTTAAATAAGTTGTTACACAGCAAAGATGCACCTCCTAGATGCCCATTTATAAGTAAATCTATCTGTAACAGTAATTGTGATGACGTCACACAACTTGGCATCTCCAACCTGCGGAAATTCTACACATACGTTTTTTTGTAGTTCATCAATATTCAGTCATTCCTTTTCCATTTCTTGTTTAAATATAAGGATGTCACTCCGTAACGTTACAGTATCTTTACCGTTCTTTTGAAGTTGCTGGTACAAAATGTCTACATGAGGTAGGATTTTGTTAACAACTATTAACTAAAAAATAAAATTTAGATCTTAAAGAGCTCTTTTGTAGCTACTGCCTTCATTTATTGTGGTGGTATTAGTACAGCTCTCTACAATGATTTCGAAGCAATCTTTTAGGTCTTTTATGCTTTCGTACACAACAGTGACGGTACGAATATTCAATTCCATCTTGTTAATGCAACTGCGGGCAATCTTGCCTGCACTACTTTTTCTAAAATATCAGATCGCAAAGAGGAAATGGAAAAGAATGCTGGAATCCCCGACAGATTTGAAAAGAACACGCGTACCTGGGAATCAGTGTTTGTTGCCTTTTGTATGATTAAATTCAACTTGTGTGCATAGCAGTGGACAAAGTACGCATATGGATATGTTTCCCTTATTTTGGCCTGTACTCGACCAGTCCTTCCACTCATAATACTGGCCCCGTCAAGGTTTGAACAATGGGCTTTTATTTGGTATTTCCAAGAAGCGGGTTGATTTCATTTCTTTTGCACTTTGTCAGAGATTTAGCATCTCTTCCTTCAGGATTCAGAAAAGCCCAACATCTCTCATATACGGATTCCTCATATACATAACAGAATACCAAAACCGTATAAGTCATTTAAAACGTCATTTAAAACAATTGGAATTTTTAAGAATAAACAAAACACGCGAATAGCAGAAAAAGTATTTGAGAGTTTCGCAGCCACAGATCCAGTCACATTTCTCATACATGACTTTAGTATTAAGGTGCCTCTTAAACACCCAGTTTTCATATTTTTTTTTTTAAGTTTCTACTTTTTCTATCAAGAATTCGGACGTTGGTCTACCCAAAGATTTCAATTGTACTTTTTCTCCAAGAGTCAACCTTGATATTTGCGCTTCCATTAGTAGTTTTACAAAGTTGTCCATTATCCTTTAGTCACTGGATTTTATAAAGCCACCTGTAACACTCTGTTAATGTTCCTAAATCCACAGAGAACTCTAAAATAAGAAACCCGTACATTTTAACACCGTAAAACTACTCTATTGACTGCGCTAGGTGCGGACAGAACCGTGCCGGATAAGCACATATGCAAGTCCTTCCCCCCCACTCCCTCACCACCTCAGAGCTGCATGCCTTCCGTTACGTGGAAATGCAGCAGGCGGGCGCTATACCTACCGCGCCGAGCCATATGCTTGTAGGTATGAAAACCTCACTTTTACTACTCTGAGGCTTTCTCATATTTTAAAAATAAACTGTCCTTACTAGTGGCAAGGCCTTGGTTCGTTTAATTCCGCAGGATTGTTTAGGAGGGCGCGGCCTTCGCGCCCTTATGACGAACCGCCTGTGGTCGAAGCTTTCGAATGTCTTTAAGTCTGTGACTCCATTAAACCACCTAAAATATATTAAACAACTTTAGGACAAAGAAAATGAAGTTTACCGCATACAAAACAAGTCTATAATGTAGATCACCTTTTACCTCGATAACTAATATCTTACACACTTGGAGAAATGGCCGGCCCTCGTAGCCATGGTTGTTAGAGAGTGTGTCTCTAGCGTTCCGTCGCACAGACGGTCGCGGGTTTGAGTCCCGCCTCGGGCATGGGTGTATGTGGATTGTGTATGTGCGCCACTAGAGAAAATAGATTCTCCCCTTGGCCAAACGGGTCCTTCCCGAAAGCCAAAAAAAAAAAAAAAAAAAAAAAATGTATCTGTGTATCGTGTCTATGTGCGGCACTAGAGAAAACAGATCCCCCCCATGGCCAAGAATAACGTAAAATATACTGGAGAAAGTATATGATACAAAATCGGCAGTCTCTGATACTTTGTAAGACTTAAGTCACTATTAAGCAAATTTTGGAAAACTAAAACCGTGTCATCTTCGTCAAAAGCGGATTCTAAATTCCATGTCTTTAACTTACATATGTTCATATTGTGACTGCGTGGGTTACGTAGATTCGGAAATCTGGTTTACAGAAATTTAGAACAACTATTGCTGCAGTAAAAAGACGTGAAATTGACATCAGCTGTCTCCAAGGCTGACTCGGTGCTCCGCCGCACGAAAACAAGTGAAAGAAATCACTGCGGTACGCTTCAGACGTCGACTGTCGCAATAACCAACACACAACTGCCGCTTCTAACAACTTGTGGGGTATTTATACCTCCCAGCCATTGTTTCTAGAATTCCGCAGACCTTACGAGAATTTCTTCGGCAACATCAATGGACCGAACGCTCGGGAACCTCTCTGTCTTTCTCTCCTGCCCACGCGCCCGGCTCCGGCTTGCGGCAGCAGCACAACAATGCCATACGGTGACAATATTAAGTGGCAAGGTGTCAGTGTCGCATTGCTAACTTAATATTGAATTAAGTCATTCATATACAACTAACGCTCTTACAATTCTTGCATTTTAGGTACTTTATATGCAAAGCATATTACTTAATTGTTCACCATTTATACGTTACTTAATTTTTAATGATGTCAAATGGAAATGAGTGATTCAACACATCACAACGGATGTGTTTACATGTCACATTTGCCTTTGTACATGCCTCATTTGCCTTTGACGGAATGCCCAATTTCACCAACAGATATTAAGACTTAACACGAGTTTAGCAATAGTTAAAACAAAAATTGTATTTCACCAGCAAGTGTTAGCGCAATCCTGTTGATAAACTAACAAGCCAAGTTTCTGATGTTAAGTGCTTAACAGTTGTAAATAGTCAAGATGGCGGGCATGAACTCAGCTGTTGATGTCGATTTTCCTCTATGACCATCTAAAAGGCATTCGTAATAGAGTATGGCCTATTAGGAGAAATTATTTTGAGGAGATATCAGAAGCAAATTTTCTACAGAGGTATAGACCATCGAAACATGTTGCTGTAAAGGTTACTGCGGAAGTACAAGAGAGCTTAGAACATACATCGAAAGGAATATGCCAATCTCGCCTTTGCTTCAAGTATTAATAACTTGGGGTTTTATAATTCACTGAATTATGTGGATAATACATTGTGCACCTCCCGTGTTGAAACGTTCAAGTCACTTGTCCTTCTTTGCTCCTCGGTTTAAATTTACGTAATACTGACGAAGTTGTTTGGTGCTTGCAGTAGTGACACATGCATTTGAATTAAATTCGTTTCCAATATTTTCCCACGTGACATCTTTCTCTTTTAATTCACCGCATCCGTCCTTATTTTCCACGCTATCCTTATACTTCTTCACCAATTAAATTAACAATTCTTTCTCCATCGATGACAAATTTGTGTTACGGCATTTGTTTACAATGCTATTCACCCGCCATTTTTTCAGCTGTGTGCAGACGAAAATGAAAACAAAAGCGCATCGCAGTACGTTCAGAAAATAATAAGACTCATCCATAGCCTCCTATAGCTGTAATAATTACAAGTTTCTTGGTGTTAACACATGTTTGTTAACATTTTCATAAAATAGATTGATGAAATGCAAGAAATTTAACAGTAATGTTAGCGCTGTGACAATTGTTACGTTACATTTGTTAACGTCGATTTTAACAGCTGTTGGTGAAATCGGGCATAAGTTTGCTAGCCGTGCTCAATATTAACACGGTATCGTATAAGTTGACTTTTGTGAATGCAGGGTAGAACAACGGTGTCTTGGAGCGGGACAATTTAGGAGCAGCTTCATAAGAAAAGTAGTAGTACTTGTTAAAAATAAAAACAGGAGCGTTATGTATCGCAGTTAGAACGCTTAAAGTTGTGAACTGCAGCACTTGACCTAAAAAAGGTGAAGGAATGGCGTGAGACTAAAGAAAAAGGAGAATAAGTCACTTGAAAGGTCTGGAAGCTATTGAGGTAGGAGAATAGAAACTAATAATAAACGCAGGAGGATGAAACAATGCCCAGGTCACGGCTCTTCCATTTGTAACCATCGCATTTGTGTTTCGCACCTGGAAATGTCCTCTGCCTGATAAATAATGATATACGTTGAATCTGACAAGAGCAATGGAAGACGAACTGTCAAGATACGACATGCTGGGTAATTCATTTTGCAAGACACGTTACATATTGATGAACAAACGGTGCGATCTAGATGGTAGATGGGTGTCAATTCCCCTTCACACATCTGCGGTTCTTCGTGGCGAAAGGAAGTTCAGGAACTAACCCCTCAACATCTGTGAGCTGTTAATGTTACTTCATTGTTCATATGTAGGAGTTGTGATTTAGTGCGAAATGCAGGGGTAAGTTTTGTATTTTCATTTTTAAAGAACTGTTTAATGCATTTTGAAAATGCGGCAGAATGCGAAATTGACTGAAAATGCGAAAATTAGGTTTTTCAATTGGGAAGAGTTCTAGTCTGCAGTGAATCAAGAAAGCGTTATTTATGGTCGGCTCCAAACAAAAGTTGTTTATAAATTTTGAAACGTTGGTTGAAATTTGAAAAGTGTTAAATGTTTGAGTAGTGTAAATATCCTCCTCAGTCCCGAAGTTTATCTTTTTGCTAAATAATGCGGTGTTTTATTGAATGGAAGTTGTAGTTCAAAAAAACAAATGTTTATACTTTTTTAAAAACTGTGTTACTATTTATTGTATTTATTGCCTCTCCAGCGGGCTGAGCAACAGGTCCCAATGCGTCTCATGTTCACTTATTACAGTGGCTGATATATATGCTGACAAATATAAAAACATCTATCAAAAGCTAAAGAAATCTTCTACGATTCAAAAACGTCATTATAAAATTTATAAAATGTTCTTTTTTCAAAATTATTCCTCTAGGATCACACATAAAACTTAATTACTATGAAATGCAAAGAAACACTGCCTCTCTCCTGTAAATGCACAGAAACACATTGCAAGCAGAACACTTGAACATTCGTCTTGCCATTGCAGTCCTTGTTGCGGCATCTCATCCATTTATTCTTATCTGTGACTGTACATAGTGGAAGATGCTTATTGCCTGTCGTTCTACAGTCCTTTGTTGGAATTGCTGTAGGTCTTGATTTCTTTCTTTGGAAGTTGAGTTCGTTTCTCTTCACGATCTGAATCAGATGAATAAATTTCACTTCTCTTAGCTGTGGCCGCCTGGCTTAGGGACTCCTCTATGTAGACCTTGAATTCCGAGAGATCCAGTAAGTCCTTACTTCCTCCCAAGGCTCTTGGATCTCTCTTGCACTCTAGCCAACAATTTACAATGGCCATATTTATGAAATGGAAGAAAATACGAGCAAGCCATTTTTTGTTCGCATAGAGATACGATAAAATGAAATTATCCTATCACACGAATCTACTCCACCCATAGATTTATTGTGGGCATAGATAGATTTTGTCTGTTCTACATTGATATATGCCTTGTTCTTTTTTTTTGTCCCACCTTCTGGCAGCATTTTTTGGAGTTGCACCACAAGAAGTACTTGCCACCAAAACTGAACGATTGTCCATCCATTTCAGTACTGAGACTTCCATTTTCTCGGACATATTCCTCAAAGGATCCTCTTCCTCTTTTTAACGTTACTTTATCAGCAAAAAACTTCTTTCACAGACCTGGGATCCGGCCAGCAAGAATTGTCCCTACTGCATGGATACGTCTCTCCAGAAGGTAATCCAGAAGCGGGATGGATGTTAAGTACCTATCACAGTAAATTACACGGTCACTTAGAAGTTTCCCTTCAACCAACTTCTTTACAACTGAACCTCCTATTCCCAATTCTGGTTCAGGGTGTCCTTTCAGCCAAGTGTTGGCTCCTTGGTAAATAAAAAATTCAAGCACCATTCCATCTGGTGTGGCTAGAAGTTCTTCAATCCAACAGGGTTTGGTTTATTTTTTACATATTGTCTCAAGCATGTAGTCACATAGAAAGGTATCATTTGTTCATCCACAGACAATTTTTGAGACAGTGGGATTCTTAAGCACTTCTTTCTAACAGCATCTATTACTGGTTGCACTTTCCATAGTTTAATCTGTTTCTGCTCAGATGAAACTTTCAAATTATCCACAAAGTGGAAATAATTTCTTAGCTTGAATATTCTGTCCCTGGGGATCATTGTGATAGCTGGTACCCTCATACTAAAGCGATAGTACATCCTTAGCCTTGGCAGCCTTAAACAGCCTGTAATTATGTGGGCTCCTACAAATTTCCTAATTTCCAAACGAGTGGTGCCTAATGGCCTTTTGGTTATCCTGAAGAGCTCTGACATTTGTTTGTTCAGAAATCATGCTCCACATTTCATCACTGAAATACTCTTCAAAGTATCTTAGGGGTGTCCACAATTGCTTATTTCCCATGACCACTGTTCTTCTGGAATATTACTCTCTGTGTTTAAAAGGCACCTTTTTCCATTTTTGCTGTCTCGGGTTGCATCTTCACTCTGGAAACAAAGAAATAAAAAGAAAAAATAATGAATCACAAATCTATGTAAGCATTTATTTGCTCAAACACAAGTAATCATTACGGAAAGATAATGTTACCTCCTGTGAACTATTATCAGACTCCCGGGGTATGTAGACAGTAAGTTGTGATTCATTAATGGCATCATCTTTATCTGAAGCATTGTCAATATCACTCTCTTCAGCTAAAACTGCTAACAGCCCTTGTTCGGTTTCTTCTTGCGCAAGATACTCATGACTCCCTTTAAAAATAATAAACGTGCCATACGATAAGCAAACGCAAAGAAAACTCATTTTGAAAACACAAATAAGTACATTTTGTAAGAGATACGTGTATGGTGTTTAGGTGAAACTACAAGGGTAAAGTCCTTATCCTTAATCCTTATTTTACTTTTGTTATTAATGCTGGAGGAGCATTAAACTTATATTCACAAGTTATTAACATGGTGATTTTATTTGAAAAGAGAAAACATAAAGCCGTAAATACCTTTTATTCTTGCACTGTGCCTTGAACACCCAGCAACTGGTGACGCTCATTTTCTTATGAGCAGTATAGCCAAATGAAAAATGTATATATACAAAGACCCAAAATTTCCCTGGTGCGGAAGAAATATCCTACCAACTGGCCACATGGTTATAGCAAGGATAAAGTTATAATTTTTAATATGCAACAGGTCAGTACATTATGTCCAGCCGGCTGGACACAAGGACTGAGGAGGATATAAATTGATTATGAATATATATAAACAAGAGACAGTTACAGACAGAAATCGATATGTAATTGTTGAGTCATTACTATTAGGGACGGAACAAACTTCCGGGGGCGCTACTAGAAACTTTTCTCTCAGCGATGTAGACGTGTTTTAGAGAACGTTGTGAATAATTGTACTTTAAAGATTTTTATTTACTTTACAGACCTACTAATAAATTAAAAGCAATATAAGTATTATTATTTTACTAATTAAGAAGGGATTAGTTAATCTCTAGTGTTTGCACCTCAGCTAGAGAAAGAAGCTAAAGATCATTATCAAATTGACGTACAAACTTGACACAGGGAAATATAAAAATTGTTTATTAGAAATTGGAATCACAGCGTGGCGTGTAATGTAGAAATTTGAAATAAACTTATTAAATTATTTCAATCAGATGCGTTTGCGTTCTTAGCTTTGCCACCTGGCCGCGCCATGGCTCAGTGGTTAGACCGCTTGGCTCTCACCAAGGCGGCCCGGGTTCGATCCCAGGCGACCGCAAAGTGAGATTTGTGGTGGACAACATGGCCCGGTTTTCTCCGGGACCTCCGGTTTCCCCCGCCATCTCATTCCACCGGTGTTCCATCTTCATTTCATGTATCATCAGTGTCACCGCCTGCGGTGCCATATGTAGTAAAAGCGGGCGTTAAACACTACACACACACACACACACACACACACACACACACACACACACACACACACACACACACACACACACACACACACCTCTACATTCTCCCTCTCTCTCGCTCACTATTCTAGAGCATGCAATTCTCCTTGTGTGCTAGACTTAAGGGAACCCAAACTAAATTTTCCAAGTTTGTATAATAATGCAGCTGTTAAAATCAAAATTGGACCAAACATTTTCGCATATTATGTATATGTTTTAAATGCTATAATTATAATTTACGAATTACCTTATTTTCTAATCCAATGCTACTCCCAGTGACTCATTCATATAGATGTCACGTCAAGAAACAATTCGTCATTTTCACTGTCTTCATCGTCTGAGTCTTACAAATTAATGACTATAGGTTGCAAAATCTCGCGTGCTATTTCTTTCTAAAAGTCGTCGTCTTGTAGTTCTTAGCTTGTTCAAATTAATTCTTTGAATGGATCATGTCAATGGTTTACATTTCAGTTATAACTAGAAATAGATGCAGACACGAATACATACAAACCAGTAATGATTGTCATTACAGTGCTTAGGTCACGATGTGTCGTTATAATATATTTGTATTATCAAAACTATTTGAGCTAAAAATATTGGGTTTTTACGATTGTGATAGAAATATAACTTCGTACCTTTCTCGTGGATCACTTTTTGCAAAACTCGGATTTTTGTCTTAGGGCAAATAGTATTTATTAGAGATGCATTCAAATGACGCTCGTCACACCCCTTTTTAAAGGGGCATGCAGTATGACACACCGCAGAACTCCAATTAGTTTGCTGGTCTAGTTGGTTCAGGGACAAAAATCATCCCATTTGAAAGTTACAGGATCATATATAGATGAATGTATTGCAATTCATGGGCTGTTGTTCAAATTAAAATTTTAAAAAGTGAATAAAAACATGTTTATGAAATCTTTACTTAAGTTAGTGTCTGACTACTTCAGGGTTCTAGTGTCGCGGGAGTCTCGGTGTGTATGGCAGAGAATTTGCTTTTTGTAAATCCTCGTTCTCCGCATCGGGGGAGGGGGGTTCGTTTTCGGGTCCCCGATCTCCCAATGAATGTGTAAACCTGCAAGGGGAAGGGGAGACAGTTGCGAACTGTCATAGACAACTGTACCACTGCTTCAATACGTAACGATCGATGATAGCTTTGACACGTGTCCACATAGCCCTTAGAGGTAATGTACCTCTGCTTTTACAGTGTCGTCCAGTCCACCTATGTTCATTGAATAGATTCGCTGTTATATGGTCATTTTTACTATTGCATTTGACTTAAGGCGTAACTTTGGGCCGTAGTGTTAAACAATACATCCGTATTAATCTTGGAGACTTACTGAAACCACGAATAAGATAGTCAAATTAGTCGGCCCACGAAATTAGAACCCGATACTTCCCGAGCATGGCCATAGATGTTACTGCCTGAGATGATGCTTAGGGTAGCATAACTTGGTAGGAGCATACTTGCTATTTACCTGTTAGATTGCCTACTGAAATGTCTACTTTAAAATGTCTACGCATATGAGGTATAGAATAGGTATTATATGCCACTTTTAAATGCCCTTGTAGAATTGACTGTTACCTACCACTCTTAGCTAGATCAAGAATTTCCTCGACAAGTAATTTCTTTTTCCAGGAGGATTTGGACTAAAATCGAGAATACAGATACGATGCCATTTAACTGGAAACCAAAATTCTTATTCCAGTGTGACTCATAGGCAATTATTTCCCTCATTTGCCATTACACTTATCTTTTTCGTTGTTCACATGACTTCAACCACATCCTGTGGAATGGTAAAATGTTCTCTACAGTACAGAATTCGCTTGATAAGTAATCGCTGAAGCTGCTGACTAAAGGGAAGAAGTCAGAGATAATTTAGCCTCTAACCTCGGATTTGCACAGTGTACAGCATTAGAATGTCAATTCCTGTTGGCGCTAAGTGGTAATTTGACGTGATGAATTGGAGAGACACTTCAGATCTTTATACACGTGTTCTACAATACCATCAGCTTCTATAACTATTATCAGTATGTACAAAATATTCATTAAAACCTTATATAGTACTATGTAATCGTTTAATGAAAGTAATAATATATGTATATATAATATTAACGAAAAGTGATGTGATTTCGTCAGCACAGCTTCACTGAACAGCTGATATTTAGATCCCTGTATTAATTGTTGCTGAAGATACCTTTTCAAGAGATAACAAATCAACTGCAGATACAGGTGGAATGACGTATTGTGTGTATATTTACTTAGCTGCAGTTTAATATTCATTTCTTCAGGATAATATGCGTGCAACCGTGATCAATGGCTAGATGCAGTAAGATTGTATTATTTTATGAACCACATTGAATAGGATAGGAGTTACACCAAATTCAGTAAAATTGGCGAGGTTTTCCCCTTTCCTCAGAAAATAAAATTATAAAATTTCTATAAACCTTCAGAAAATCTTACATGTGAGGAACGTAAGTAACATAAAGTTCCTTTAGATAATCATGCTTTTGCAGAAATGATAGAAACCTGTAGATGTTATAATTAATTAGCAATTTAGTATTATAGTAATTGTTGGTTTCAGTTCCGTGTGTGCCCGCTTCGGTAGAGTAGATTGTAGCGTGCTTGCCTCATGTTCAAGAGGTCCCGAGTCCGAATCTCGGTTAAGGTGAGTTATCTGGATAAGGCTTTTTCAGGGTTCTTCCTTTATCCAGAAAGACGAATATCGGATAACTCTAAGCTCTTTGGACCCTGGGCTCGTTTGAACATCATTTCACCTGTTATATTCATCGTCCGATATGAGTTAATGTTGGAGGACATAATTTAAAAAAGTTCCATGTGTTAAATCGCTGCATATCCAACTCGCCCCATACTATTGGCGGAGTATACGCAGGGAACAGAGACACATAACTCAACGGAATTCTAATAGCAAACACTCCAGCTACATAAAAACTGAGAAATTATCATACTATAATACTTATTAGGTTTGCTTGTGTTTTGAATCCCAATACCTCTGATATTAAGTCTAAATAATTTTTCTCCCTATTCTTTGAACATGTTTTTAATATTGCGTCTTTAATGGCGCTAGGCCTTTGCTTTACTTTAAATATTAATATGCGCTTGCAATTTATTCAGGTATTTAATATACAAGAAATACAATATACATCATAATTGAATTCCTTTCTCATGGTGAGCCGGTTAAAGTTCGAAATCTTTACTACGTAGCCCTAGTAAATTTTTGTCAAAATTGTTATTCTCGAATAAAGCATTTCGTATAGCTACTTCAGGTAATTGGTAGAGAAAGTAATGAGAGCAATTTCATCACCTCATGAGGTTAAACATCATGTCGAGCGAGTTTATATATGTATATAATCTATTGCTTCTCTGAAGAGGGTGGCGATACAGTAAAATATATCGAAGTAATCTCGGTATTGTACGAGTATGTCAAATAGAAATAATGTTATGAACATGACTTTTGTACAATTAAAAACCGAAAATGAGTACTATAAGTTGAAAAGTATAGTGTTAAACGTATAAACTATAAACTGTAATTCGGTATAGAGATAAAACAGTTGTTTATGTAATAAGTGACAAAAAGATAGTATTTTAAGCACGTGATACGTTCAGCTCGGTGGACAGCACATCAAGTAGCAGAGAATGTTTATATTCATACAAGTATTCTAGGCAGTAGTTTAAAGAGAATAAAATTGTTGATTTGTATGCAAAATAATATATTTCACGGCCTTTCACAACTACAGTTTCCTGTTTACTAATAGGGGAACATAACCTACCCGTTCTGCTCGTGGCATCATAGCAAGTATGTTGAACCAGATGCCAAGGTACAAGCTGACTGGAAGGTACAGCATTTCCATCACAGTCCAGTTAGTTGTATGTATCGGTACAGTGAACAAGAACACCTCGGCTCGCTGTTGCCGTCGAGCAGCGTGGCATCCAGAGCTTTTCTATTTATACATTCGCCTCTTGTTTATACCATGTGCAAGAGAAGAAGCTGTAACTCATGCTGTGATAGACACGCAAGCGCCTTCAGTCATGTTCAGTAATGAATAGATATCCTTAAAAAAATTAAAAAGGTGGGGGGAAGGAAAAATCTAGCATTCTTAAGCGTAAAGAAGCGTGATGCAATCGCAGAAATTAGGATCAGACGTAGACCAGAAGATATTAACAAATCAAACGTTGGATGGTACCCAGTGCCTTTGTAAATATACTGAAACCACAGGCTTCTAATTTTTTTTGAACTTGAACAACTGCTATTTAGCGTACTCATTTTCTCAAGTCATTTGCCAGTGCGCCAAGCGCAGCGGCAGTCTGCAATTTGTAGATGACAATTCTGTGGAAATTATAGGAGCTCTGATAATGATTAAGAGCCACATACGCTATACAGGTGACAAGTCAGTGATATCGTTCTTTTTTCAGGTTTATCCCTTGAACTTGTGCTGGCAAATGCCAGGTAGGTATCCCAAACTGGAGTCTTTCCAGTCCTAGTTATTCTAACATGTGTCACCAGTGTCGCCTGTGGTGCCTCTCAAAATTCCTCAGGTGTCACATTGTGGTAGGTCATATCTAGGTACACTACAGTTTAATTCCTGTTGTATATTTGGTAACATGAAAACCTTTTCTTTACACAAATCCCGATAATAGCCGACCCATTGCACTACTTAGAGCACGTAAAATATATATTTAAATAGTTCTGAATAGAGGTAACAGGGCAAGTACGAAAATCGCCTTTACGCCACTCTTGGCATAGTCGAGTGTGGGATTAAGATATCCGCAAGTGAATATTTTAAGTATATATTTTATATTAAATATATATTTTATATTAAATATATATTTTCAAAATGTTGTCACATACTGCACTACCAGATTTATAAATGTCTTAAAATTATTGCAGGTATCTTCAATACTTTTATGGAAAGATTGCTTTATTATGTTAATTATTCAGATGTTGATCGTGATGCGGAATCGTAATTTCGAAAAATTAAATAAATATTCCTCGTTATTTAAATGTTAGTATACCAAATAGAAATGTAGGCGTTTTTTCACTCTTCTGGTTGTATCAGAAAGCAAATTTTAAATAACATATCTTCTATAACCATTTATCCTCAGTTACCAAATTAATTGCTTATTTATTGAGAAATTTAAAGATGTAGAACAACCCCGTGCCAGTTTTTCAACTTAAATTTTAATACAAAAAAGTGAAAGAAAAATCTGAGTAGAATAAAAGGGACTGATTCATTAGATCTTGTTCTTTTTTATTTCAATGTTCTTGTTTATTGAAATGGTCACGAATTAAGCTTTAAAAAGTTCTAAAAACAGAAGGTATGCAATTGAAGCCTAAAGTTTACAAGTATTTTTAAACGTAACAACTAACTTTTGAACTTCTTGAATGTTCTGATCAGATTTTGATATTTGGTATCCTTAAATTGCCGAAATTATCACATGAGAGTGGAAACGTCACGTTTTGACATTTTACAAATGCGATTGCCTCTGTGATATCTATTTTATAATGCTAGCATAATACTTCTTTTAAACACATTTTTTCAACTGGCTTACTTAAATGTGTTCTTTTGCTTTTGGACTACATTTCCATGCAGATGTCCGCGTTTGCACGTCGTCCTACTGAGAGCCGCTGAAAACAGTTTATTAAATAATATGGAGTTATTTCACTGTCTTCGTTCTTCACATTGAAACTCTAATAAATATACGTTCACATTTTACAAACGTTTAGTAACAATATACTTGGGTATACCAGTGCCATACTGTTCATTCAAAGTAGTCTTCAATACCGAATATTTTCTTCAAGTTTGGGGTTGCTTTCTAAATTTCTTCAAAGTAAACTATGAACACTCTGAGAATGAAATTACAACTGGCTCGCCTAACCATGAGCTTGGCATACAACTTTTCATATATTTTCTTTGATTTTTTAATAAGTAAATTATTCTTGCGTACATTACAGGCCTCCTCCAGGGTATCAGGAGATTTGGAACTAGTTACACCTCTGCAAATTCACTAATAAACATTTCTGTCTCCATCTATAAAATCAATATCTGCGACCCTTAATCGACACTTCACTTTTTATCGAAACATATCTTAAATACCTATCTAGAAATTTGTCACATTTTTACTGTTTTTCGTGTGGATATACTTAATATTAAACGCTTGTTGTATATGTAAATGCGTTGAAAAACCATTGTATAAAATTCTCGTACAATGTTTATTAAGATTTTCTGAAGTTTTCTAAGCTCCCTCGAGTAGAAAGTTACTCTCACTCACGTCATTCCTGTTACAGGATCTTTCCAAAAATAGACGTTTATAAACGGTACTGAACTGAATTTGTCATTTTTTAATTTTACACCTTTCAGTCCCATATCTAGGTATTCTTCGTATCACAATGATAAAAGTTAACCTCTCTGTTGGGAGAGGGTTTGTTCTACAAATTGGTACCACGGATAAATATGCGCGTTAAAAGCCTCTCTGTGTTAAAAGCATGTTTTCCTTCTTTGAAAGTATATGCAATATACCCCTTATTTCACTTCGGACAGTTTTTTTTTTTTTTTTGTGAATGCCAGTTTGATATAAATAACAACACCCTTAAGCTACTGTAGATATAGCTGGCAGTTTTAATAACATTTCAGTCCTATCTTTCTCAATAAATAGAATCATTGTGCAAAAGTAGATCTGGAAATTTAAAACATGCAACTGCATCCTGTGAAAATCAGAATGATGTATATAGCAAATTTAACGTCATTTGGATAAAACATTCCATCTCTCCTTAATAACGCGCACAGTTATATTTTACGTCGTCTATTTCTCTCCGTTTTGTCTAGTGTGGGCCAACTACAGCTTCTCCAGGGTTGAGTTAGTGGCACTTCGTAGTAAATGTTAGGTAATTCAAGTTAACAAGCCAGTGCCAGTACGAAATAATTTGTCCGTTACTAGTTTAGTGAGCAACCTCTTTATTTTCCATTTGGTGCATCCCACACTTAATAATCGACGTGATAACTTTGACCCATGGCCACATGCCTGTGCTTGGTTACGCATTCGCAAACTGTCCATTTGGCAAGCGAAATGCACCACATAACGTTTGTTAGTTCGCTATGGAAATGTATCCTTAATGGAAGCTTCATATTAGTGACATTAAGTTCATTTACTTTCCACTGTTACATTGTTCACCGCAAAATTTGGGACTGCGAGCTTGCATTATTCCTCTCGTTTGCACTTACCAAACCGAGGGAGATGGCTCCGCAGTTCGCATTCGGTCCTGGGATCGCTTACCGTTAACCATTCACTTTGATTTTGGATTTTTCGTGGATTTTCCTTGTCCGTAGATGAATGTTGTGGTGGTTTCTCATCTACTACGATTTTCTTTTATTCCGTTTCCCTCCCGTTATTCAGCTTGCTTCTAGGTTTCGTAGTGTGTGGTGGTGCCGGGCAGATGGGTAGGATGCTTGCTCAAAGGAAAGGGTATAATCCTGCTTCTCAAAGCGCTACCATGGCTTTATCTTTTTTAATAGAAACCTCTCGGATAACGCGCTGATAATTCTTGTAAGAGTGAGAGGGGAACTGCCGTAGTTCTCGGAACTGTACTAAGCACCAATGAACGCATCACTTCAGCCAATGGAATTCGCAGGAATAAAAAATGACAGCTGTTCACCCCACGTGGAGTAATCAGTGCGTTATCTGAGAGATATGTTACCAAAGATAAATCCAATGTAACCTTTTGAGAAGCAGGACATTAGAGACCTGGTTGACGGTTCCTTCCTCGCCCTCTCTAGGTAGCTCCCGTAGTGGGGCAGTTTATCAGCTGGAGCTTAGGGACCTTCGCGCATCTATGTGGCTTGTCTGCCTACAGCGTGTAGCCTCCTGTGGTTTCTTCATTACTCCTTTCCTCCTGGGGGGTGGTAGCCACAATTGATCTACGTAAGTCTTAAGTGCGCAAGGCATCTCCTTCCGTTGTCTAAGTCTAACACTTCCAGGATCGCCCTGGACAAGGAGCCATTAGGAACACATAGTTATAATTCAAATTAAATGAAAGCGCAAGCGCACACACCCAGAACTTAGTGCAGAAATACGTTATTGTAAACGTGACTTTGAATATCAAACTACAAAAATAAGATTGACAGATTTTATTTAAGGTTTCAGTTAATACCGTGGAGGATAGTATCATTGAGAACCTCGAAAGTTATAGCAATTTTTGTTTTAAGCGGTGATGAAATGTACCTGTTGTATATAGATTTGAAGCCTGTACAGTGTAGCATTCTTTGATTAAAAGTACTCGAAGTGTCTGTATTACTAGTTATTCTTTTGGAATATTGTAAACTTCCTTAACAATTCATTCCTAAAAGCGACTGGAATTGGTAAAATAGATACTTAAGTACAGTGAATTGCCAGTTATCTTAACTTTTCGTATTAAGGTAAAGGTCCGGAAGAAAAACCGTATTCATGCAACCCTAACCGACAAAGATACACCCCTCCGAATGAGAAGAGTGATGCCATCCTTATTCCACGGAAGTTGAAGTTCATATTTTGCGGAAATTGTCATCAGCATTTCCGTAGGTGCTTGTAATTTTCGTAATTTAACTGATGTTATTGAATGTTGCCCAATATGGCAGTTATGTTGCGATGGAGGCTTTATATGTAATTGTCGAATAACTAGAAACTTCAGCTTTGAAGCAAGTTAAATGAGCCGTAGTAATATCGCCAGATGCTTCTATTTAATCAATAGATTTATTGCTATTGAAGTTTAAGAAAAATAGAAACTACAGTGGGATTTGGCTAGAGAATTTAACGACTGAAGCAGAAAGGTGACAATTAGAGAAATAAAATTATTCCAACATAACGAAAATATTAACTTGACTACAACTATGGGGCCAACAAATGCAACTTGGTCGCTTGAAGTTAAGCCTTTACAGGAAGTGCTTATACAACAAGTAAACCTTGAAAGTTGTGATTACATTGCTTATCCAGTTTAATTATTGAAACAGTTAACAGTACTGTCCGTGTCACTTTTATATTAAAAACATTTAATGGTACCTACAGACCTTGTGACAGTGTCGCTAACTGTCCATTTTGTGCAGACAAAGTGTGTCAAAGTGATGATCAGTAAAATAAAATGGTAGATGAGTTTCCGTTTTATCAGTAGAAGACGTGGGGTAACTACCCTGTTTATCAACCAAATGGATACTCGCTATCTATTAAATATCTGAGATGAAGGAATAAAGCAAAAGCTAGGGCAAATAATTAGCTCTTGAAACAAATCGAACATTAGTTATGCTTAGTGTAAATGACTGTATTAATTAATAACATCTGTATTCATCCAAAAGTACTGCATTTAGTGCTGTGGGTGTGGCAAGAATCCCATTAAGAAATTATCACATTTAGTAAATATCTTGTGAAAAGGGCTTCTGGATCAGTGCCTGCCTTAAATATTGTGTGAAATTTCACATTCCAATTACTTCGAATATAAATTCGAATATAAATTCTAAATTATACATTTGTGTATACTCTAAACGTTCTGCTTTAGGTTTCAAAATGTTAAGAGTTTTTAAATCGAAATGTATGTAAAGTGAAAATACTTCTAAAGAACTTCTCTTGTACTGAAAATATTCAAAAAATCAGACGACCGTTTTGAGCCCTCGGTGTACGTTAATAAGGTGGAAATATTAAATAAAACTAATCTTAATATTTCATTATGTAGAACTTTTGACATAAAATAGTATTTTTAAAATACAATAGCCAAACTAAAAGCTATGTCGAATAGTATTGAAATAACAAATGATTATGTAACACAATGAAACTTTTGTGGTTATTAATGAATGTTTTCCTTTCTTTGCAGTTCTGGTGAAATGCTGGAAAATCGGGGGATGACAGAGCTTCAAATGAACGGACAAATAGTTGCGCTCCGAGACAGGTAAACCTCCAAAATTTTAATACTGCCCCTAGAGAAAGGGTTGTAATTCAGACAGTCTTTGATTATATAAATAAAATGTTTTAAACCTTTCACTGGCAACGCCGAAAATATCGAGTGGTTGATTCTTCTGTAGCAGTGGTCATCTACGTTTCAGTTTAGTTTCCACTTCCCTTGAGACATCTGTGTATTCTGGGTTGTACTGAATGAAGGATAGTTGACAATAACCGAACGAGAGCGACAAAGTTAAAATGCATACATATATTGCAATGTGAGCTTTCCCATTAAGCTAGCACTGTAGGAATTGCTCAAGGCGGCTCTGACATAAAACAAAACTGTGGTAATCGCGAGCTAGAAAAATGATTCTAGAAGAAATTCCAGCATTTGTGCGTCCTGACCTCGGATCCATCGAGTTCTTGTAGCGAAATTGTCATCTGTTTATTTATGCAATGCAAACTACATATAAGGGTAAAAGTGGCAGAAATTAACAACAAATAAATGTAATGTATGCCGTTAATAAATAATAAAAGCTTTGTACGGCTAAAGGAATCGGAAATAGTAATGATTGTGATTTTGAAAAGTTTGTCTATCGAGTTTTGACGTTGGCTAATCCGCATTGACTTGACTGAATTGGAAGCAGGGTTGGAAACAAATGAAGTCCCAAATGCGCATAATTGACTTTCTTGTGTTATCGATATATAGTCATCGAAGTACATTCACATTCTTGTTACCAGGCAGTTGTGAACTAGCCTTAATTTGGGGTATTGCCTCCCGCTTCAATTTCCCTGTCGATTGTTTACTTTATCCTATAGGCTTGGATTGGCTTGGTGGTCAGCACATCGGAGTTCTTACTGCTTCATCACGTCCAGTAACTCCACAAAGTATTAAATACTTTATAAAAACCATAACCAAGTAGATTGAAATAGTCCTTTTTAACATGCAGAAAGTGTGCACCACATAAGACAAAAGTGACTATAAGCATGTTCTGCGCCTAACGTGGAATAGATGAGCTTTCCCTCTCTGATAGGGGGCCTTTGCCCTTCACGGGACATTTTAGGCTATTTTCTTTCATTTCATTCCATAAATAGTATTAATAGGGTTATGGTGGGTCTTATTTCTTTAAGAATTTTCATGGTATTAGTTTTAGGTTTTTGAGCACAGAATAAACGTCGAAAATTGCCAGAGTATGATATATCTGTAGTGTTTTGGCCTGTCTTATTAGCTGTAGTTTCTCTCTAATGTGATTATATATTATATATAATCACTGTAGGCACAATACTTAAATTTTAAATATATTTTTACAACTGCTACACATCTCCCATTTTCCGTTACAGTACAACCCCTACACATTTTGAAGTAGAAAAGATAAATGTTGCCTATTCTTTACGAGAGAATTTTAATATATAAATATAAATGTTGCCTATTCTTTACGAGAGAATTTTAATATATAAATTGGTACTGCTGTTAAATATGATAAATATGTTCAGCCATTTGGAAATATAGGCGAATTTTTCTCCGTTTTCACTTTCCAACAGCCTATGTGCATGTCATCCGTTATAAATTACCGTATATTTATTAAACCGTTGAGTCGGCCCTCGAAGCCGTGGCCGATAGTGCATGTATCGGACGTTCCACCATCTAGAGAGAGGATCGCGGGTTTTGAGTCCTGCCTTGGACATGGGTAAAAAAAAGTATAAACGTAACAAAATAAAGCATAGAAGTATAAAGTGGCGAAAACAAGGAAAAGAAAAAAATGTTAAAAAGGATACTTAATATTTTGGAATTATACAAACAACCCTTAAGTGATGTAGGTCTACTTAGCTATTGATAATATGGTTGTTTATTTTTAAAAAATGCTGGAAGCTTTTAATCGAAGTATTGTGTACTTAAGAAAATAATCTTATCCCCTTAAAGAAAAACACCGTTTGATAATAGTCGTTGAATGAACTTAGAAAGGTTACTTTTACGTCCAGCAAAGATTTCTGTCTCATATCTTAAATAGTTTCCGAGATAATAGGTCATGAATTTAGCAGATTTAACATTGGTTTCATAGGACTTTTAATCTTCCCTTAAATTGCATCATATTTAGATGTGTGATTTCAAAATTACTTTACAAGTATTTAGTAGCTTTTTTTCCCCTCCTAAAGCCAAGAATGTCGGTGATGAGGTTTAAACCAGGCATGCCATTTGTGACGCCTGGTGTAATTTTCCTACTGTTCACGGCTACACAGTGCTAAAAGAATACAAGCTCCTAGTACGGTAGGCAAAGAAAAATATAACAGTGGCATGGGTTAAACCACATCTACCCTCCTTTACTACCCTAGGTGTAAACTGACAGCTAAATACATAGACGATCTAACAGGAAAACAACACACTACGCATCAGTTATAACAACATATTTATAATGATAACATATTCCACTGTTTGCTTTGAAAAAGAGACATAAAAGAATCAGAGGAGATAAATTTAGAAAAACAAGCAATTTATGAATCATGCATACAATTTCTGCCTTTGAACTTAAGTATCCCAAGAGATAATTAGGCTTCAGTTTGGAGCAAGAGGCTCCCTTCCTAAATACACCAAAAATATTTTGTAAAACCTGAATTTCAACTTACATTCCACATAATAAAGAAAATTCTCACACGCATACCACGAGAGTGAATAAAATTTTACGTTTCCATGCTTACCTAAGAAAAATGCAAATATCTGAGGTAATATTTTTAAACAAACTGTAAATCCAAATGATTTTCATATAAATTATTAGAATATAATGATTTTCAAAAGAGATATTAACTAGGCGGCTTATTTTCAAAAAGTTGTAAATAATATTAAAACTTACGTAATTTCTATGTATACTGGATCGCTTTGGTCAACCTCACTGGACGACAGATGGTTTGCCAATAAATATTTCCCTTTACATTGAAAGACATTCACTCTCGTGTTCATACTGCGATGGATAAAGAATGGTTTCAATTAAAGAGCATTCCTCTGAATAGGACGGGAATCTAACCGGCGACCACTGGGTGGAGAAGCCAACTCGCAGCCACTGGACCACATTTGTATCTTGTGCAATATTGGATATACCCTTGGTAAGGTATTCAGCTTTCTGACAGGAGGGATGTGTTTCGCTTCCCGTTTGGCTAAGGGCGTTTGTCCCTTGAGTTCATATTGTGTGTGTGTGTGTGCGTGTGCGTGTGCGTGTGCGTGTGCGTGTGCGTGCGCGTGCGCGTGCGTGCGCGTGCGCGTGCGCGTGCGTGTGCGTGTGCGTGTGCGTGCGTGTGCGTGTGCGTGTTCCAAAAAGATCATTGGAGTTGCTGAATAGCAGTTCCGAGGAGGGATGGAGCCCTATTTTGTAAGGTGCAAAAGAAGTGTGTTGTTTAGGCTAAAGTTGGGCATTGACCAGACGACAGATACAAAGCACTGACCACAGGGTAAGAACAATGTGCAGACGATCCTGTTTGCATCTCAAACGCTAGAAGTTAAAATTGGATACTGGAGGTTTTAGATGGAACTTTCGCTCATGTATCGAACTCTATATGCTCTGGAAAATATAAGAACTAGTTGTGCAGTATAACTGAAGTTAGAATGCTTGGCGTTCATACTCTATGTGATTGTAGTGTCTAGAACTTCAAGTTCCATCGCATGGAATACACCGATTGGAAGGGTATATAAGTCTTCTTTAAACCAGAGAGATCAGGATCCCGCCGAAGCTTTCACTTTAATTGTTAGTAATGCATTATTTGCTATATTTTCATTAAAGCACTTTGTAGAAAATTCAACGGTACAATTTTCAAACAGTGCGTGAGAATTGCTACACAGGCTGCACTGGCAAATACGTAGTTTTCTTGAAGCCCCAATTGATGGAATGGGGTGTTTGTTGATGGTTGGAATGTGACACACTGTCGATATAATCTGGTTTTGCAAAAGCAAGATGTATTTTGCTCACTACCTTCCTGAGGGTAATTCATGTTACTGCTTGTTAGATGTTAGGGATGAAAAGGCAATTTGTTTTATGCGATGTTGCAGAGGTTTCTAGTGGAATATTTGTTTGAGAAGTTTCATTTCTAAAGACAGAATTGCAGATGCTTTTGTAATTAGGAACAGCAAATACTAGAAGCAGTAATGAAATAGCTCACTTCTTGTGCTTTATGGTGAAAGCATGAATGCAGCGAGGTACTAGGGAAACGTGAGAAGGAAGAGTACTGTGTTGTGTGTGAAATTATTGACCTATGCAAAGAAGAAAGAAACCATAAAATATATCAGAGAAACTCCAGCATTAGAGAATTGAAAACAAAGTGCATAACTTGTGCGTGACATTTTAATAAATGCATTTATGGTGTAGGATGGCTTACAAGTTGTAAAAGTGAGCTGTATTATGGTAGGTCATATCTGCTCTTCTCAAAACGATTGCTTCCATACCATAAATTGCCACAAACGTCATTGCAGAAAAGTATATCAGCATTGTTCGACTATCTTTCATTACTTTATAACAACATTTTTGTTGGAGCATTTGGCGTTTGTGATGTACATAGATGGCTGGGGTACAGTAGAATGCAACGTAAGTTTAAGTCGACCAACCGTGACTTCATCTTGAGAATGGTATAGGATAGTTAAATTATAATCGAAGCCACTCCCTCCCGCCCCCTCGGTAGCGTAGCCCCCTCGCGTTCGAGAGGTCCCGAGTTCGAATCTCGGTCAGGGTGAGTTATCTGGATAAGGTTGTTCCGGGGTTTTCCCTTATCCTAAAAGAGGAATGTCGGGTAACTCTAAGCTCCATGGACCCTGGGCCCATTTGAGCATCATTTCACCCATTCCATTCATCGTCCGATATGACTTATTGCGTGAGACGGCCCACAGTCGCCGGGGAAATTACGCTGGTAGAGGTGGACGAGAATCCTTACGTTATAATAGATGCTGGAAATGACCTGCTCTCAAACAGGCAGCATATCTCGTGTAAATATTCTCGCTATGATTGGAACGATACACGTCTGTTGAAACTGAACTCCTATCCCTGCATGCGTGTGCAAGCAATAAAGCCAAGTGGACCGTCTAAACGTGTGAACTATTGTAACAGGTTTTTCCAATCCGTTTGTTTTTTACTAACTAATCTTGGTTCGTTTAATCGGACGTGTGAATACTCTAAAAGCCTCATTATGATCAGAAAATTGGAGTATGTTAGGTGTGCGATAAATATTCTTTTATTAAACAATAAATGTAGAGATATCAGAGGTTATTTCTGGGGCCATTTTTCAGTCGCTTGACAGAAGAGAACTCGTATGGTAGGTTCCAGCAAGATTCTGCAACAGCACACACGGCTGCCGTATTCTTAAATGCAGTAACAGAGGTGTTTCATGGCAGAATAATTAGTGTTGTTTTGTGGCCCCCTCGTTCTCCTAACCTAAGGAATTGTTACTTTTATTTATGAAGTGTTTAATATACAAAGTGTATCGCTCCAATCTTCGCACATTGCAGGAACTTAAGTAAAACTTATTGCAAGAAATAAAAAAGTGCCTACTGCCGAGCTTCGGAGAATGAACGAGAATATTTACACAAGAAATGCTGCTCGTTTAAGAGCAGATCAACATTTCCAGCATCTATATAAGATAAGGTATCTGTCCGCCTCTGCCGGCTAAGTTCTCCCGCGACTGTCGGCTGTCTCGCGCAGTGGAGAGGCCGTCAGTGGTTTCGATTATGATTTAACTACGCAGTATTAATTGGTGTTCGTATTTTACTATGTGGCATTTATTTCATACGTTCGTAGCTAAATGTTTGTGTGCTATTAATATTTTCCCTAACTTTTAAAAATAAATTGAAGTTAAGAAATAACTGGAGCTTTAATTATGTTCAATTAAGATGGGGGGGCATTGGCATTAACTGACACACAAAAACTAAAATCTTGCATATTAACCTAGCCATTACGTAACGTTTGTTAGAAGATGCTAAGAAGAAACTTTTTTTTTAATTTTAGCGTACACTGAAAAAAAAAAAAAAAAAAAAGAACTATCGTGGCGTAACGCCATGTCGACAACAGCGGTTTATACAAGTGCCCGAATGCGTCTTAGGTTATGGTGCTACGTCTTGCAGCAACCTCCTAACGGTGGCGAAAATGTCGATTCATAAACAAATATTCGTGTTTAATGTAGAAGCTGAATATAACAATATAATCGGCATTGACTTCGGTGAGGCGAGCCTTTATCGTTCTTCATTTTTAGATGCCAGAAAAATACTCTTGTTATTTTTTCTGCTGATATAATTGCTCAGAAGGTGTTATAGCCCTTCATTTATTTCTGCCCCTAGAATTCTCCCAAGAGGATTTTTAAAATGTTCTAACGCTCGCTCTTCATACGGATTACATGAAATGGTGAAGGAAAGGTTCCAGGTCTAAAATTAGTTTACCTCAAAGGCCAACTACTGATAGGAAGGAAAGTCTGGAAAAAGTTGGACCTGGTGGGATTTGGACCGTAGTAGGTCTCCCGTTCAACTGTCCTGCTTTAACGATATCGGCTACCCGTGATGGTACCTAAGAGAATATTTATAGGGTAGAGTTGCCTATATCGTACTGGTTTGCATAAGTGTTCCTAAAACATATATTTCTTCAAAATATGAAAATCTTAATTACAGATAATGTAAATTGAATATTTTTGTGACACAAAACGTTTGCGACTTCCTTGTTGGATCAATGTTTGCTAATAAAATTATTAACTTTTCGAAATGCTGCAAATGGTACGATATAGGTAACTGGTTTCCTAATTTGTACCACTGAATTTTTATTGTTATTATCAGTTATAGTGTCAAGATAACATTGTAAAACATAGTGAATTCTTTCTTTACAATATAATAGTTACTTCTGCAGTGAAAAGGACTTTATTTTTCACACTTCACATGAATCACATATGTAAAATTTTGCATGTTTCCTATCTTTCCACGAGTCATGAATCCCTGTTTTACAATTTGTGCACTGTCATATTTTCCTAATTACATGTTTTACATACACGACAGAACCAATCACTACTGTTTACTTCAACTGTCACATTCGCATCCATCCCATTTGACTGTCCCTGAGATGTAGGCTTGGTTCTTTGTCCTGAAGATGTTGATGCTTCTTGCGGAGTCAGGATTCCTTTGTTTTTACGTTCTGTCCGTAGTCTTTTGATTTCCAGGTCCTTTTTATGAGGTAAGGAAGTCAATTTGACGGATTGTTGGGCCCTTTTGCGGTTTTTCTTTTTCGACGGAAATTGGTGAAATTTGTTGGGTAGAAGTGAAAGGGACAGCTGGATTTTGGATGTTCTCGTTTGGATTCTTCATAGTAGGAGTTGCTGGACTTAGACCTGGAGTTATTTCAGGCAATTCTTCAATTTTATTTACATTGAGATCAGCAGGAGCAAATTCATAATCAGAAAAAATGTGCCGATTTACAGGCCAAATTCCAGCAGCTTTGAAACTTTTCTCTGCAACCGCTACTGTACAAGCACGCCCATGTATTTCATTCATCAGCTGACACACGTGATATTGAGTTGCGCACACCCAACATTTGATCGAATCCAAGACTCAATAGCAAGATTATAGTATGCCTTCAATGGTGAAAATAATCCAATATCCAGAGGCTGGAGTTTATGTGTAGTGTGGGCTGGAAGTTGTAAAAGTATCACTCCATTTTCTCTGCAGATATTAATGACTTCTAAGTTCTTGGAGTGGGTGGCATGGCCGTCCAATAACAGAAAAACCTTCCTATCCACTGTTACTTTGACATGCGAAATAAACTGTCTCAGGTATTTCGTAAACAGTTCTGAATTAATGTAGCCACTTTCAGAAACCTCCACTATGCTGCCAATTGGAACACCCATTTTGAGAGCATCGTTCATTCTCCGTCTTTTGAATATTATCATTGGTGGCACAAATTGCCCTGCAGGATTTACACAGCAAACCATTGTCGTAGCCACACTTCTTTCTGCACTTTTTATACCACATATCTGCTTCTTTCCTTTCTGTCCAACCACTTTTCCCATATTCTTTTGCACAGTTGTGAAACCTGATTCATCGATATTATAAATACGTGAACCATCTAGTTTGTTTTCGTCCACAATTTTCTCAAATAAATCGAAAAAATGGTACACACTCTCCCGATTGAACCCACTTGCTTGAGCTAGTGACGTGGCTTCCGGTTGTCGTACCGACAGATGCGGATGTCGGCTTAGAAATTTGTAAAACAAGGTCTTCCCTGCCATTCTGCTGTCTCGGTTGAAATTATGATGTAGATTTTTTTTATTTCTGCAAAGTCAAATGTCAAGCTCCTAACATCACTGATGCTTAGTCCTAGAAACATACTTTCTACCTCTAACAGGTATTTCACTAAGTCCTCTTCCATAGGTGGTGTGAAAACTGTCACCCTGCCCATTTTTGTTACATTCTCATTTGCATATGTATTCTTCGATAAAATATGCCGTTTTAATGTTGGCTTAGGAACACCATACATCCTGCAACATTCGTTAAGGCCACAATCCCCGTTTCTGTAAGCGACCATAACACTTTCCAAATCATCTTTACTCCATTTACCATAGACCCTTTTTTCAGCCATCTAAAAATAGAAACGAAAATTAATTTAAATACTGCCTCAAAATAAAGTAAGCTTACAACCAAACCACGCAATTTAGTTTACAAATCTAGCGTTCTAATTATATCTGCCATTCCACTTAAGTGGTACAATATAGGCACTCACTGGTACGACATAGGCAGCTGAACCATTTTCTATATAATAATTTTTCATAAGAGCCTTCGACACTACCAGCATGCACGTGGTAGCATCGTATTGTAAAAATATAATTTAAAACTGAAAAAAATATAGTTATTTTTAATACATTACCTTCTGCACGATATATCCTTAGGAATTTTTCACAAATATTACATGGATGCACACGAATTCTTTCTGATAACTTTGATTTATACAGCCGATGCAACAGCGTGGCGACCATTGCACAAGGAAGGCACACACTAGGTAATTTCATAAAATACCACCACCAGCTAGCTAGCGCTACTAGCTTTCCGGATATTACTAGCGGTACAACTTAGGAATGGTACGATATGGGCAACTCTCCCCTATCCTTTTCATCTAGTAAATTACTCTGTGGTATGAAGTTTTAAACAAAGCAAAGTCATTAAAACAACTTGTATCTCAAATAATATAGGTAGGAGTAATGAGAGATTTTCGAAAAATTCACGGACTCATTGAAATTCCTACATTCATGAATGTATCTTGGATAGCTCAAATCCTCAGTTTATTTTTGTTAGCTATTTCATAAATAAAATAATTTAGTTAAAACTCCCTAAAATTTGATTACAAAATGTTAATAAGGTACAACAGAAATACTTAAGGGAACCGCCTCCATCAACCAGCAGCCTAGGAGCTCGTTTATTGTGTGTCTTGTCCCCTCCTATATGTTTACAATGGAATCTTTCTAGTTTGACATTATATTAATGACCCAACGGGTAGCTGCTTTTCTCGTGTGTACGGCAAGAGATCAATAGCGTAGTTAAAGTTGATTGGCTTAAAATTTCTTTTGGATTTTGTCCACTGTTGCAACTTGGAAGCAGGAATAGGTGAGGAAATTCAAAGTTTGGAGAACGCGGAAATTGTGAATTATATTAATTCAATAGATCATTTACAGTTTTTAATTGAAAACTCTGATTTGTTAACACAATTTGTATATTTAAAAATAAAATCTGAAGTACAGCTTGAGTAAAATGTCGTGAAACTTCATATGCCAAAGAGAGAAGAGATGTGAGAAGTGGTAAGAGTGGTGCGAGATCAAAGTACTATAGTCCTTCCGGGCGTAAAGTGGGGACGTACATAAACGTTGCTGTTTGTATCGCCCTGCCAGCAAACACATGCCGGCCCTCGTAGCCGTGGTCGCTAAAACGTATGTCTCTAGCGCTCCACCGCGTAGAGGGTCGCGGGTTCGAGTCCCGCCCTGGGCATGGGTGTTTATATGTATAGGGTATATGTGTGAAACTATAGCAAACAGACAGTAAAATAAACGGAAATAAGAAAAAGAAAAATATGTATCTGTTTACATAGATATATATTTTTCATTTTAAAAAAAAACGTGTTAACGTTCTCTGCCATCAGCTGTTTACGTCTGACAGAGTAAGGACCTGGCTCCTTAGTTTGCTATTTGAAAACTCCAGATGCCAATTTTTTTGGCGATACAGCTGTTTATGTTCTCTGCCGTTACAGTGAAGTGAGTGTTGATAACACAGCCTCACTGCTTATGAATTAATATGCCTATTATAGTTATGAACATTTATTTTCGTATACTTTCAGTTAAAAAGCGCGCTTTTAGTCCCGTAAAACGTAAAATATTTCACTGTAAGAAGGATATTTGAAAATTAAATACGGCAAACAGAAGTTAATATAATTCCATAAGGCTTTTAGAAACCCTTTGCGCTCCTTTGGAAAGGTCACCTTATCTCGTAATGCGAAATTTTGCACTTAGGAGTTTCTTTTTTATATCGGAGCGAAAGTGTTCATGAACGTTTTCATGAGGTTTGTACATATCTTTCTGTGGTTTAGTGACCACTGAGAAATCCAATGCCATAGCCGGGATTTGGACCATGGATCTCCCGATCTCCGTCCAAGTGCTCTAAACCACTGAGCTACTATGGCCAACATGCCGGCATGACAGTTAATTCTCCAATTGACTCGTATGTTCCCGGTAAACCACTAGGGGTTCTCATATACAATGAGACACGTACCTTTTGTGGCGACTTACTATGCTGTAAGTACTTAAGTCCCAGGCTTCATAGTTAAACCACTATGTTTTAGGTAAATTGATATAAATAATCATTTCTTCCACCCTATCCATGTGGAGGCTAAGGGTTGGATGAGTAGAGCCAAACTGAAAAAATGTCTGGCTCTGCTCATCCAAAACCTTAGCCTACACACGGCTAGGGTGGAAGAAATGATTGTTTCCTTCATGTAGAGTTGTTCCTTAAATTTCAACTGCAAGGTATGAAGAGAAAAGAGGTGAAAGGATTCGGAGCCTTTCCTTCTTTTCTTTCTTTCTCTTTTTTTCTCTCTCTCTGTTTTTGTTTATTTCAATAAATATACCTATCTTAAATTTGATTTACAGGAAACGTTTGTAGTGAGTTCAAATTTTTCATTTTACCAATGTGTAAGCTTATTTCAAATTATACATTAACTGTCAAATTACAATGCAGCACGTATATTTTCTGCAAATCAAATTAAGCTAAGCCGGTATTTATGTAAACAAATAAGGAAAGAACAAAGAACACAAAAAAGTACGTGGCCATGAGGATTCGAACCCATAACCGTTGAAGTGGACGTGATCAGTGGCGTGTATACGTCCTAGCAATTTTAAGGCTTAACTCTGTAAATTTTATTCACAGACCATAGGATTCCTACCCGAAATTGATTGCCTATGAACCGTGTATTACCAATAAAATTCATGTGGTGCTGCTATGCATGTACATTCTGGATATTGGCGTTAACATCCAAGATCATATCGGCGGTTTTGCCTTTCAAACAATTGCTCATTCGCAGTAATGTTTACTCGTTCTCTCACTGTCTTTGGGTTTGTTTACGTTAGCTTTCTATAGACAAATTCTCACACACACGCTTATCGCAACCACCGGCCAGTATCTTGGATTTGGAAGCTAGCATGCTAACCATCGGACTCAGAGCGGTCTTCACTACAACTACTTTCCTGCATGTGAAATATTTAATGAGTTTTAAGACCACCTTTGTTTTAATTTTGGAAGAAATAATGAAAATAAGTGCTTTAAAGTTACACTTTGTGTATTTCAAAGCAGACATGAGATACAGCATTCGATACACAGACAAAAAATAACAGTTCAGGTGTTTACCTCAGCATTCACTAAAAACAAAAGCAAGACACATACGTCTTCTAGCGATTTAAATAAACAATAATTCTGCGGTATTTGTGTACTGTTATTACATCGCAGTATACATTGCTGCCTCACAAAATGTTTGGTGGGCCCTCGGGTGTTGCTGGGCATTAGACGATTCCAACAATCCATCCTCTTCATTCTTAAACTCATTGTACGTCTGCAAAGTCCCTAGGTGCGCATACTTAGATGCATCTTTAGAGAAATTAATTCGCTTATCAACAGAAAACTCACTAAATGTTTTATTTATCTAAAGAAGCTCGAAGTTCGAGCTAGATTTAATTGACCAGTTAATGGTTAAAAGAAAATTTGTAAACATTATGATAAATAAATAAAATAAAATATTGACTTGATAAACTATGGATGGACCTGATTCTATATGTTGTTTGTTCCTCTTTGCGTTATTTCGTATCGTGCTGTTTTGGTGAAGTTAACTTTTTTTTTTTGCTCTACACTGCCTTTAACTGCAGTGATCATATCGGCGGCCGTTCACCTTTGGAACATATCGATGGTGTTAACTCGTATTCGTTGGGTTTTAATCATTAGATCACGCACACATTCGCACTCTCGTTCATACTTCCAGACTCTGGGGAAGATGGGGGAATCATCTTAGTTGGAGAAAAGTCCCCACCGCCAGCCGAGAACCGAACCCGGAACCCCTAGCGTGTGTGGCTTATTTGATGCATTCAGGTAATGAACGCGGTGAATAAACACCTGAATTCAACTTCCAAAACATTTAAACATGAGCTTAAACATTTTACTTCCATTTATTGTCACGTGATACATGGTACTTCCCCAACTGCGTTGTTTACTGCAGTGTAAAAGAAAAGATCCCTTTTGGAAGTAGAAGGGCACAGTCTGAGAATACTTAACAGGACTATATTGTTTTTCTTGGGAAATCGATATCCCACGAGTTTATTACCCTGGACATTTAGGGAGATACTTCGCAGTGGACGCGCTATTATCTGTTTACACGGCACGGCTGGCTATCAGAGGGGTGGAGAGTTAAACAGGATGCCACAAAATGTATAAACTATTGAGGTCAGAAAATGCGATACGCTAAGGAGCAGAACAAAATTGACTAGTTAATTCTGATGTGAAGATTCCGGTTCCTGCATATCCGTTTCACTTGCTGTGTCTGTAGAGCTTCCATTTGTGGCGATGTCTAAAGGTTGGATATCACTTATGTCTGTAGAGCTGTCGTTGTTATCTCTGAAATCCATAACAGTAATTAAGATATTTGCTTCTTCCTCCTCTACATCACTGCTATCCAAACTCAAATTGATTACTATTCTATTTCTTCTTCCTTCAAGGCATCTCGATGCCAGTATTCTTTTTCTATGGACTTAATTTTGATGCACGCATTGTTGTCGTTTGAACACTATCTGGTTAGTCCTTTAAGTGCTTTAAAGTCATAGAACATACATTTTTATGCTATTTTGTGCTTCATTATATTCCATATCAGTTCAATGGGGGTCTAAATCGCAGCGATAAGGCGGCTATCTACATTCTAGTGTTCCACTAAAATGTGCCGTATAATCCTACATTTTTAAAACTAAATTCCATTTCCTTTAATATTCGCCAGAATGTTTTCTATTCACCACCGAAATTAATTTTCTCATTTAACTTCTTAGAAGTTTATCACTCTTAGAATAACTTTTTCACTGTTGGAATTTATTTACGCACTTCATAATAATCTGAAAAAGTTCTGAGAACGACGCAGATATCGAAATCGTCATCTGAAACTACTTTTTTCCGATTATGTTGTTTTTCTGGAGCAGTAACTGGTGTAGCTGGAACACTAGCTATTTCAAATTCTTGAGGGATTCTTTTTATTGTGGCTTCACCTTTTTCCCACTGCCGTAACCCCTCTAGCCATTGTCCTTCCTTTGCAAAGGAAGAACTACTGTTTTACTTTTCCTCCATGTACAACTGGAAAACATTCTGAATATTGTTTCTCTTTGGGAGTTAACAACCCCCCGAGATTACACTTTAAGTTTCCATGTTTGAATTATTATTAGAAACGCTTATTTTGTGATACGACACTGCATTGTACTGCGGTAGGCATGCGTCACACCACAGTTAACTACAATAACAGCTTCATATGCAGCCTATAGCCAGCCATACAACACGCTCAGTTCCTACTAACGCCCCACATAAGCTCAAGCTATTTGTCCGGGTAATACGTACGCTGTTCTGATGTTTTGGTCGTCAGACTGTACTGCACTGTAATCCCGCCTTCTCTGACCTCTCTAAACCGAACTACGTTACACCAGCGACCTCCCCAAACAACTGCACTCATTCGTCAGACTTGTAAATACATTGCATACCTTTTCTTACTCCACTGGCAGACGCAGAGCGGAAATGACAAAACACATCGTAACTGTATATAACTGCGTATCTGCCGCGACCGATGAAGTGCAGGAAATGTGCTATATTTTTCAACAGTGATGTTAAAAAGAATCTCATATGCTGCAGGACAGGTGCTTTAGCATCTGAACACATTCTTTGACCCCCATGTTGCAGCTCCACTTACATGTTGGATGTATCTTGCCGAATGTTGTTCTCAACAATCCAATGTCTATGGGGTTAATTTATAGACGCTCACTTTTAAGTCGTCTTATAAATAACCCAGAAATGTCCTTGAAATTCTCTTCGACAGGTAATCCGTATCGTTGAGTATTAAATATCCGAACTGTGATCATGCAACAGATGGAAGCAGTTATGCGTGCCCAAGATTGGTGTGCTAGGATCTGGCGTTTCCATGTCACAAACCCCTTAGAGCGGGGAAGATAATAGGTATGCAGAATATAATCTTTATAAAAAATTTCTGATCAAGTTGACAGATAGGCCACAATTCGTGGTGTAAACTGAAGGAATTGAAAAAATATATGAAGTAAAGGAAGTACAAGCAAAGAACGTGAGATCAACGAGCCATTCGCGAAACAGTTGCGAATGTGTGTGTCAATTGCCATGCACATGTTTGATCACATGGCATACCCACAGTACTACTCTGCAAGGCTTACTGTTGCTTTGTTTACTAAGTTCCGCAGTTGGTTTACTCAGCGGCAGCTGCTGCCAAGTTTCTATTGGCAAGGTCGCTTAACTTTTTTAAATCAAGCGGCAG